>CAHIKZ030004588.1:1135000-1410000 GCA_903632075.3 Acanthosepion pharaonis | reverse complement strand
ATGTTTTTAGTTAATTAGTCGCGTTTTGGAATCATATTTTTAAATAAATAATTATATTTATGCTCTACTTTTGTATCAAGCATTTTTAAAAATAATAACTAAAATACTAAGGGACTTTGGATTATTTACCTAACCTGTTCCTTCCTATTTTCTATATATTTTCACACACACAAACATATATATATATATATATATATATATATATATATAGGGGAGTAATAATGGTACCGTGTTAGTATTTGAATAAATCAATAAGTATTAAACTATTTTTTCAAATAATTCTTTTCACTATTAAGTTATTTTAAATACTTTGTTTTAATATTCTTTTTTAAAGTTTTTTTTTTTTTTTTAATTTAAGTTTTAAAAATTTTCCTTTATTTGAAATGAATATTAACCTTTTTCATACAATTGTATTCAACATTTTTATTAAGTTATATTGAATTATGATTTAATTTTGTCAATTTCTAATATGCACCATTGAGCATTTGACTTAATAATTTTCCAAATTTTTAAAAGTATATTACACTGAAAGTTGTATAAAATGAAAATGACATTAGTTGTACTGTATGTCTATATTTCTGAAATGAGGTATTATGTACACTATTTATTATTCAGACTATTGTCCTCATCTTTGTTACCATATTTATCACAACGTTTCGGCCATTGTATGCTCTGTCCGTCTTCAGGTGGTTGGAATGTCAAACTGAACCCTTTATTTTGCTCGCTGGGGTAGACTGTTCTAGTTCCACGGGCCATGTCTAATGGATGTCAGTTATCAGTTATCTCCTGCTTCCAAAGTTCTCCACTGTCTTAACTAGGTATTGAACTCACACCTATTTGTTCAACATTCCAACCACCTGAAGAAGGCCGGAGCATCCAATGGCTGAAACATTGTGATAAATATGGCAACAAAGATGAAGACAATAGTCCAAATAATGTAGTGTACATTAATTGTACTGTTTTTTTTTTGGGGGGGTGTAGTAATATTTTACATATTTGTGTGTGTATTTTATTTTTTAAATCTATGGTTTTATTTCATATTTTTAAAAATTTTTCTAAGTGTGCTGTGAGATTTTCATTTGCCCCTAAATGTGCCATTGCTTAAAAAGGTTGAGAAACCCTGCACTAGAGTGAAAAAAAAGTAGAGAAAAGTCAGATTTGCACTCAAGTCAAAAAAGTAGGCATTATTCACATACGTGGCTGCGTGTATCCACAGCAGATACAGCTGGCATATTCTAAGCCTCGAACAGGCCAGAAACCAGACAGAACAAACATTTCCAAAGAAAACGTTTTTCTTTTGCATAAAAATCAGTTTTTATTTGTTCTGTTGTAGATTGTCATAGAATATATAAAATTCCTCAGGTATTTATTTCCACACCCCTTCCACAATAACCTCTTGAAAATGTAACTGTGTGGTCTTTCACATCTAGTCTTTAAGGGAAGATGAATATCCAAGAAATAATTGCCAAATTTCTGTTTTAAGATCTGGAAAAATATGGGTTTATCCAAATGACATTATTTTTGGTAAAAATGACAAATCATATTCAAAAGAGTAAAGGCCTTTCATTTCAACAGGAAACAGATAAAATGCATTCATTTTTTTTTTTAAATAGAAAAACAATAAATTTTGCTCCTCAGGTGTAGTATTTTGAACAATGTTCCAAATAATTACATTAAAATTAAATAATTTTTAACACCATAATCAAATTTATACTTTCTTTATAAACTTGAATAATAATCCAGGATTAATATCAATCTTTATTTAAGGTAAAGTTATAGTGCAAGTCACTGCCAGAACTGGAGGTGTATCTGAAATCATGTCAAGTGGAGATTAAGAGCATTTTTAATATAGTTCTAAAAGTTAACCTTTTTATTTCAGTATATTTTTTCATTAATTATGTCTTATTACAATTAATATATAATTTGGTGAAGCTTTAGATCCATCAATTCCCACACCATTAACAATGGTGTATAAAATGTTATATGCATTTTGCATTTGAATTAATTATCAATGCTAAAACTTTGTTTAATGCAAAAAAACATCAGAACTATGGATTTTCAAACAAAAATATGACATTAGAATGAAAGTAACTTTTCTATTTCATTGTTTAAAATTAAAGTAACTATTCTGATGCAGACTTATTTTGTCATTAATACCATTTTATGATTAGAAAAGCAGTAGAAAAACCGACTTAAAAATGCCTGGTTTAGCACTATCTCACCTTATTGTTTAACGGTGCCAAAAGCAAAGGCATTACTACAAGAAGTTAAATTATATCAGACTGGAATTTTCTGTCCTCATTCTATCTACACAACAGTCTTCTATATGAAATTCAACTGTGTCATATTCCATTCAAATGGTTGTACAGGTAAGTCCCATGTATGTGTTGGTCTCACACGTTGAAATCCATTCCCAAAGGTGGGCATCTTTCCAGGCAGTAGTAGGATTAATCCATAACACCTGAGGCAAATGGGAAATGAGGCTGGACTATTTTGCCCCTAGTCCCGTGTATAAATGTGAATCCAACTTTAAATACTTTGTGTTACATTCCGTTTGAGTGGGTATTTGATTATATGATACTTCAAAAGTTGGATGACATTTTTTTTTTTTTTTAACCAACACAAAATTGTTCAGCAATTTAAAATTAAGAGAAAAGAATGTTGAAGGTGTCATAGTCGTTCATTCATGACATCAGTGAAATAAAAGCATTAACAATCATGAGGGAACATGTATCAAAAAGAAAACCCCAAAAACGTTTAATTATATACAGAATTAAAGAAATGAATGATAGAAAGAACCAGTGACTTTACCATAAGAGCAGAAAATGATACCACTTTATAGGAAAGAAATGCTATTCCCAACATAAGTACATAGTTACATACATACAATATTAAAACATGTCCAAACATTTTTTACCCAATAACAGACAATATATACAAAAATTGCCAAAAAGATTCCACTATACAACACCTACCATTTATATCAATGTGAAATATTTGAACAATCAGAGAAAGGTGAAAGCCAGATATTTCTCAAGCTTTCAGGAAAAGCTTTTTTTTTTTAATAAAAAAACCACAAATTTTGACTTTCAGAGATGTGACTGTCTTCAAGTCATTCAAATGCAAGAGAAGATGTTGCTACATAGCTTCCCCTCCAGTGTATGCCGAAAAAAAATGTGTCAGCAATTTCAAATGAATCCTCGCCAACAACAGTAGAGATAGTCAGTGAATCTTTGCTGACAATCATCTATCAGTGATTTCAAATAAATCATCTGAAACAACAATAGCAAGGATAGTCAGTGAATCTTTACTAACAATCAAAGTATTTTATCAACCTCAGTGTTTTTTGTGGACCAACTACTAAGTCTTTTCTAAACCACTGGTTTATCTATGTACCAACAACACAAAGAATTTTTTTTTTTTTTACTCCTTTTTGACTCTTTAATTCATGTGCATGTGTTTGTAAATACATGATTCATTTAATAGGAACATTCATGTTTTCTTTATTTTATTATTTGTTTAGAATTCGAACATTCAGATTTTTAATATAAAAAAAAAAAAAAAAGCAAGACAACAGAATTTCCTACAACTTCTTTAAAAACATAGGGAGAAATCATCAGATGTTATCCTGTTGAAGGGACTTCCATTAACACCTTTTACCACTGCCATTATTAAAAAAAAAAAAAAAAAAATTTTGTGAATTCAAGATAGTTTTAAGAGGTTTTTAGGCAATCGATGGAATGCTACATGAATAAAACGGTAAGGTAAGAATAGGAACAAATGGCAGCGTCCAAAGTTGAGAAGCAGAAAAACAGTATGTTTGTGGCAAATGAGAACATAGTTGCAAAATACTAAAGTGAAAAAAAGAATATTGACCATTCTGTTTGGTTAATGGCATATCAATTCCTTATGGGTCATTTAATGCCAAAATTTAATTTTCTTGGGAGCTTTGTAATAATAAAGATATGATATATGTTATTCTGCTTTCACAATTGACTACATGGTAGATGATACTCAGCTTTTATGCATATACATGTTTGTGTGGATATAATTACTAGAGGCAGTCATATGTATGTTTTATGCTGTAATTTTATTGAAGTTATATTTTGGAATACAGTTTGATTTCTTTCAGAAATTGCAGGATATTAAATGGATTAATGTCATGAATGTTCTTTCATATTGCTTGTTTGGTTGATTTTGTTTAGTGGCATATCAACCTCTAGGGGTTATTTAATGCTGAAATCAAAATATTTTGAACACAATTGCATGACTAACTACAGATAAAAATTTATCTGCTGGTCATTCTAGTATAAATAGGTTTTGCTGGTATTATTTTTTACCTTCATAGTGTTTTGTTTTTCAGTTCACTATTTGCCCATAGGTGGAACCCTAACAGGTGCTACCACCCCAGCTCAAGGTGGCCCTGGGAACAGAAGCAATTAAGAGGTGGTACCATGCTCCTCAAAACCTCTAATATTCCAATGAGAGGCCTTGCTGCAAGATATAGTTTATCATCATACCCAGGACTAAATTGACAATTCTCTTGAAATGGATGATTCCTTTCTATTTTCAGTTAGAAATAAAAATTTATAAGAAAATTAATAAACAGAAACCAGAAATTATGGTACCATGTTCAATTGTGGGGGAGGGGGGGTGACCACACATTACAATCCATCAGTTTCTTATAGAATGTTGCAGTACTGCTCCTAGTTTACACACATAAATGATGGATATAAGGAAATAGAATAAATTTCAACAATGTGATTTTTTCATGTTTTTTTTTTTATATAACAGTATAACAAATGAGAAAAAATACACTAGTATGCTTGTAAAAGAAAGTAGACATTAAAAGCTAACAATTGTGTGAAAGTTCAGTTACTAAGGGAAAAATATCCCCATGCCTGGGACAAGGTCTCAGTGGTGTTGTCACTACAGCATATTGGGAGGAAAAGAAAAAGAAGACATGAAGTTTCCCATTTTCATTACTAACAGCAAAATCCCTAACAGTGCATTAGCAAAGCAAAGTTGGAATAATCCTTAAGAGTTAAATACCATTTTGAAGCCAGGTTTCTTTTAAATCAAATGGATCTATACAACACTGAACCCTGAAAGATCTACTTTATATACCATCATGCATGCAGTTAATGACAAGGTGTTTCTGTTAAATTTGGGCAGAATGCTGCACGGTTGATGTGGCCCAATGACATATTTAATGTTAAAAGAATGGGACTTTTGTACTTTATCAACAATATAATTTCATCAAAATAGGTATTACACAAAAATAGCACAAGATTTTTAGGTCATCGTAATATGAAAGATCTAATTCAAACACGAAAATGTCATTGAATGAATGAAAATCATGAGAAAATTTCGAATGACACAGTAGATAGATAGAAAGCTAGACAAACATGCAGATTCAATAAGGTGCATTCTGATCAGAAAGATTCTATATTAAAGACAGTTTCCTGAATTATTATTCTGTTTAGACTATATTTCTTTAAATTTTCATTTCTTATTTTAGAAACTGAGCAATATCCTGTGACATCATATGAGTCAGTGAAAGTTACAACAGTATAAAATTAATGTAAATGGAATTTGAATAACTTACTCTTGAATGCCGAAATAGAAGGGGTGTCATAATAAAGTGGGGAGGGGGTAAATATGAGAATCTATTAAAAAGAGGAGATTTCAATAATTGGGATGGTTTCCCAAACATTCCAATTATTAAACCTAAAGATTTCAAAGAAGAGCCCAAATAAATAAAATTAAAGTCAAAATGTCTTTTAATAAAATGATTTAACATTTTCCATGAAATTTTGTCAACATTACAATATAAAAAATGTCCATCAAAAATGAATAAACAGGAATGAAGTCTTAATAAGCTTCTAGTGGAACTGGGAAAAAAAATTTAAAATTAACAATCAGGACATTTATTTTGCACCCAAGAGTAAGAACACAAAAAAAAAAAAAAAAATCTGCTCCCTATTCACCACACTTCAAGACAGAACTATTGTTTGATTGAATCATTTTCATCAGTTTATCAACTCTTCACAGGTTATTTAAAGCCAAGAAATATTTTGAGATTGTAAGATTTATTTTTTTAGATAAGGATTTAGTGATACAAGTCTTACTAATTAACCCATAGATGGGGAGACAAAAGGTGGATTCATACCTTTCCTAAAGGTATTTGTGTGTAAGTGAATATAAACAAACCCAACTGGAATTGGAACTCTGCTTCTTCAATTAACAATTACAAGCCATCCAAGATTACAGCACCTGATATTCTCAAGTGGTCACCTATCAAGGTGCTGATAGAATGGCAACCAATGTCATATGGCCATACTGAAATGAGCACAAAACAGAACGAGAACGTAATTTCCATTCAAGATCTAGAAACAGGTTACCTTTACCAAGAAACCGATTACAATCATGACCAAGATTTTCAGAACATAAAAAAATAAATTGATCACGATGCCATATCTGAGTAAACTAAAACTAATCCTGTTAAAAGTAATAATCCTGAAGTTGACAGTCAAATCAGAAGACATCAACTGCGGTTTGACCTGAAAAAGGATAGGCTCCGCCATGTCTACATTGCCAAAAGACACGCAACATATGAATACCTACTGAGACATGGTGGATGTGGTTGGTAGTCATGACTCCCTACAACTAAACCAGGTCATGAGACCGATGATAATAAATCATGTAGTATTGATTGATAGTCAAGACTCGAGTAGAAATCGTAATAAATGGAAACATCTGGAAGATTGTTAGGAATAAAAACGGACACTTGTCACTAATTAATTAATGGATTAATAATGTACCTAAGAAAAAGAACTATCAAGAAGACACCACATCCGTTCAAGTCATTTGCAAGAAGCTATGCAGAATGAAAGGAACGCTCTCTAAGATGAAGAAAATAATACATCTTAAAACTAGTCCCCTTAGCAGAGGTTACAACATCGGGGTTTCAGTAAATCCAGCAAAAAGTTGTAAGGAACAGTTTTCACTGACAGTGTGCACAACTGCGCCTAAGCACCAATGAGTTCAATAGAGTTTGTTGAGTGTTCACCAGAAAACTACTTTTTGAACTCTACGTAGAACAACCAGAAGGTTTTTACTTTTGTAATTAATAGAAAAGAATGGTGAGAAAAAAAATGTTTATAGACTTAGAGTGATTATACAGTCTGAGACATGGAAGGAACTGAAATAGTATATTGTAGGTACATCCACGAAAATGCTAAAAAATAAATAATAAAATAAATCAGCATAATGAAAGAAAACAGTTTTCGTTGTCATTATTAAGAGGAAGGATCAAAAAGCACTTTTTTTGTGATATTACTGTTATTACTCCTTTTTAAAACATTTGAAATTTTGATTTTAAAAAACTTGTTGCATCAGTGGTTGTATTTTTTTTTTTTTAAGCATAGCAAATTTTGGACTATTTTTATTTTATTGTAAAAACACCAACAATTTCTGGAATATAAACATTTTCGATTTACACTTTTCCTTATGCTTTCTTTTTGTGAACTCGTTGAAATATTTTTATAAGTTCATAGTTCCTTATTATAAAGTTCATGTTGAAGGTGATGTAATTTATAGAGAAATGTTGATGACCAAATTTGGTATATCCAAAAGCAAAACTGTAAGTCCACTTCTTGAGAATTAAAAATAAAATAAAATAAAAACTGTGTCGAATCGAATGGTGACAAATTGTACAGAGAAATAATTGGAAGTTTAATTGACGTTACAACGACTATTCAACCTGATTTGTGCTATTTTAAGAAAATTGTCACATCTGGCAAACGCAAAATCTACAGTTGTTGATCATTCAAATCTGGGCAAAACATGTCTCTTGGTGTACAAAGAATAAAATTAATAAAAATATGATTTTCAAAAAATCAGCTAAACAAACCCCTGAAACTGGGTTATGATAGTGTGGTAATGTTTTCAAAAAGTCGCCAAAATCGTTCATTTATCTTTGAAAAAAGGCAGAAGTTTGGCAGCCGTAACAAAAGTCAAAGTTCTTGCTTGATTCAGTAAGTAGATGAAAAAAAAAAAAAAAAAATAATAATGCCGTATTCTAATTAGAATTTTTAGGTACCACCAAAATGGATACTTTTTTCAGCAATTTAAAAAAAAATATTTGCCAAAAATCAAGGCATTATCCAATTCAAACAAAATTTTCAGGGGTAATTAATTTGCTTTTTAAGCCCCGCGATAAAAATTTCCCAAAAACGTTATTATTAATGAATGAATATTTTACTTACTAAATAGATTAAAAAAGAAATTTGGGGTAAATATTTGTTTTTTGTGTATGTTTCACACCCCTTTTTTCAATAGCGCGCGTATACTTTTCAAATGGGGGGGGGACTTTTTTTTTTTTTTTTTTTACAGAAAGAAAAAAAAAACCCTGAAGATACGTTAGTAAAAATATTATGCATTTAAGTAATAATACGGAAAATTCTCCGCATCTTGCCAAAAACAATTCAATACTAAAAAAATAATTTTTTTGAGAATCGGTGTTTGCATCAAAAGTTAAATGAGTAAGACATGTTATTTTCTTTCAGATTTGACAGAAAAAAATAAACTTCATATAAATTTTATTACTTTTTTCGGTGCAATTCTGAAATTAACCCCATTGCTGTTCGACACAAGTTTATTTTTATTAAATAAAGACATGTTACACAAGAATTAAATGTCAGTTTTGAATGTGAGCCTTTTTTAAAAGAAATTTTTTTTCCTTATTTTTTAGCAATTGATTATTTTTGTTTGCTGATAGTACAAGTCAAACAGTATCTCGCGTTGATTGACTACCAATCAATCGAAGAATTATATAATTCCCTTTTCAGGTGAGTCAACAACAAAAAAAAAAATTAAATTAAAAGAGCGTACAAAACAAAAAAAAAAAAAAAAAAAAAATTCTTAAACTACTGGTTAAGGCTAAAATAAATTTTAGTTTTAAACATAAATGACAAATTCTTCACTATTGCACTGCTGGTCTACTACTTTGTAACTTTTTAGGACGTTTTATTTTTACATTTTTCCCCGATTTTTCAGGAAGGGGGAGAAAAACTATATTTCTATATTGCCCCTTAACCTCACAGGCTAGCCGAGTGTTCAAAGTTATTTTCATTTAAAAAAAAAAAAAAAAAAAAAAAAAAACTAAACATTACTTTCGGAAAATCCAGTTAATTAATCCTTAAATTTACTAATAGACTTCAAAACATCTCTAGGATAAATATTGCATTTTAAAGAGAATTTTAAATTTGTTTACATTTTTTCGTATACAATGACGGCGCGATGAGTGACGGAAAAAAAAAAAAAAAAAAAAAAAATAATTAATGCTTTTTAAAAATTGAAAAAAGAAGTTTATTCATATAAAATTATTTTTTTCTTTTAATTAGTATTCAAAGCTTTTAGAGAGAGACCATTTATCTTTCAAAGAACTCAAATTTAAGTTCAAAGAAGGCATTTTTTATTTAAAATGTGCTTTTCGAGGTTTTTAGAAAAGTCTGTTGCTGTTCCAAATTTATTCAGTAATGCCACTATGCATAGTGACAAGGTGCTTTTTTAGCTCTTTCGAAATATCCATGCACAGTATCAAAGATCAAACAAAAAGAAATATTGACATGTCATAGCATTCGATTAGTTTCGTAGTGCAGAAAAGTGTTATACCTGTATATTCTAGCTGAGCAAAATTTACTAAACCTGCGACTGGAATTTGCATGCCCTTTTCAGCCTTTTTACTTAAGTGAATCCAACCTTAGACGACATAAATGTTATTGTTGTTGTGTCTTCGATTTAAATTATTGGGAGTGGTAGAATACGCTCCCTATAAGTGGGAGTGTTTGGATGGGATATTTCCAACAAAGACCATAACACTTATGCAAATTTAAATACAAGGTCCTGCTCACCTCACTTAAACCGTACGCGATCATTTAAAAATGTACACTACTGACCCCATCTACTTTTAGTACCCCACCCACGTTAAGAAAACCTTGTGCCGCATCTGGAACAGGTGGGCGTTCTGTTTAAAAAATGATAAATTATTATAGATCTTATTCTTATTAAGCTCTAACGTTGGTTTGCTGTGCCGTTTGTTATCAAAACTAACATTGTTGATTTGATTATTTTGTTTATTCTGGCGTTAAAGAATAAAAATAAAAAAATTAAATATGTGCAGACAAAATTCCGATGTTTTTTGTTTTACCTTTTCTTTTCCCTAGGGTTGTGAAGGGCTTTGATCCGATGACCTCCAGAATTTGATCCCTACAATCCTGAGAAAGGCTCCGAGTGACTAAAATTCGATCCTCTATGTGGCACACGCACAATAAATAAGTAAGTTAGTACAAAGAGTAAAAAAGTACAGTTAATAATTGACTTCACCGACTGGAATAATTTCTTCTTACAGTAGTCCCGATCGATTGCAATAACTGCAAAGAAAAATGCCATGTTTTGTATATTGTATGTTTAACAACGGTAGAAGAAGACTAGAGAACGGATCGTGTTAAAAATCCTGAAAGTAAAACTAAAAAATGTTTTGCTGTCTTGAAGGACCTTGGGACTGGATGAATAACGAAACTTGTAATATTTCACGTTTTACTCTTTATCACTTTTTCTTTTTATAAATTTCACATTCAACATTAAAAATAATTACTTTTTAAATCAGACGAATAGAGACAAAGACGCCAAGAGTTTGTTAAAAAAAATTAAAAATCTTAATTTGAACTTTAAACAGATCGTTTTACATTTTTTTTTTTTAAATCGTTTAAATTTCTAGGAATGAGGAAAGAGGGATTGGAAAATTTGACACTGGCAGGAAGTGGGACAGAGGAGAAAGCAGCTTGTATAAAAATAGGACAGATAACAAAAAGACGAAAAAAAAAAAAAAATTCTAAAATAAAAAATGAAAGGACAGGAAATCTGGAGAGCCATGATTGCACACGTCCTAAGGGCACATGACACATAAAAGAAGATTAGGAAAACTTAAGAAAATAGCGAAAGAGATCTATCTCACGCTGTCACGTTGTAAAAAGAAAGTACAACCTTGAGTTGAACTGAATTAGTTTTTTTGTCATTTTAATTACATTAAAGGAATTGTTAGTTAGCAAAAAGAAATAACTTGTGTTTGTAATCTTTTCAAACAATGATTTCCCTTCCTTAACAGTTAAGGCTTAACTGAATAAGAAAAGAATTTGGATAGACAAACCATTTTTCGGTATTGTTCAACAAAACTTGTTTAAAAAAATAATTCCTACTGCCTAAATACACCTTAAACAAGTGACTCCGGTACTTACGTACAGACTTTTGTCACTTACCTTAAAAATACTAATATTCAAAATTAAAACTTTATGTAAATCATGGGAAAAAATAGACAGCTGAAGAAAACTGGTCAAAGTAATAATAGTAATTTAACTATTTTCATTCATTTTCTTTCTTCCTTTTCACAATATAATGGCAAAACATTACATTTTTTCCATGCTTTAGTTTTTACAGGATATTTCTACCTGCGTTATTTTCTTTTTAGAAAAATCGCTTTTTTAATTTATTAAGAAAACAGAAATAAGATGCTGTCAAATATTTAATTGTAACGTAGAAATTTAGAAATATGAATGAAATAAAGTTTGAAAAAAAAAAATATATATATATATATATATATACCCAGTTTCATATTCTTATTTAATTTTACGCATATCTTCATTTAAAAACTTTTCATAAACAAAAATAACTCATCACAACTAGAAAGATATTATAGAAAATGTTAACAGTTATATTTTTCGTGTGAATCAATATGAATTTTTCTCCTACCAATTTGTAATGAAGTGATTACTTACATTTCATGAAGGGTATTAAGAACATCTTACTGTTTGCTACATATGTAAGTCCAAATTTGAAAACAAGAGATGTCGGCATGCATTGTGCAACAAAAGGTCATTTCATTTTACACCGGCGGTGTTCACTTTATTTAAACACCTTTTCGATTTTAGGGAGGGGTAAAAGAATGAGAAAAAAAAATAGCATTAACAAAGTAAAGATTATCATTTGTGATTCTTAACCAGGGATGCGATATCGGTTCCTAGGGGGTCCCGGGATGAGTATACTGAATCATTAGGATTTTTTGCTTTAAGGAAACCGTGTGTAGTATTTGGCAATTTGACATAAAAGTAGTTTACAATACATTGTAGAAATTTTACCAATTGCTGCCATCAACAGCTTATGTATACATAAAAACTTAAGAAAAAAAACGAGCGGAAATTGATGGTAAAACTGCGATACAAATTGGAAACATTGTAGTGTGAAGTTTGTTTTGATAAAGAGCAGAACTACTGCTCAAATATCGTTGAGAAGAAGAAGTGTTTGTTGAGTTGTTTAGTTTTATGCGTAGTTTTCCTTTTTTTATTTTTAACACCTCATTAATGTTGTCAGAAAGGAATTTCAGTTATATGAGAGTATGTTTTTTTTTTAAATTGTTGCTGTGTTAGTTTAAAAAGACAGTTGAAAAACTGAAGTTATAGGTGAAATTCAATTCAATTTTTACAATTTGGTTATTATTGTGGCATTTTTTTGTAATGATTACCAAACAAACTTGATAAAAAAATATGGCAATTTTTCATTTTAAAATTGTATTGAAAAAGAAATATGTGCTTTTATCTGGGTTTTCGTTTTTGTAATGCATTATTTTGTTGGGATATGCGAATAAAGATGAAAGAAATTATTAACTGATTTTTTTTGTTAATTTACACATGATTTTATGTTGAAGTCAATTCTGGAAACGGATGCAAGAACTGTTTGGTGGTTTGAAAGAGATGCGAACAAAGAAAAGTCAAGATTAAGAATTAAGATTTTTAGAATGTTTCGTGCAAAAAAACTAATGCCCATTATTTTTATAGAGGTTATTTAAAACTAGATTTAGATTATTAGTGATAACTAAAGCTACGGGGTTTTAACTTTTAGAAAAATATTTACGCCTACACTTGGTAAAAAAAAAAAAGGAGAAATTTTCTAAAATGCGGATCCGTGAAAATTTCTAAGAAATAATGGACATCACTACGAACAAAACTGTTTTCTTTCCACGCATCACTTTTAATGAAGAATTATTTTAAAAAATAAAACATGAATACTTTTGTGTTCGTCAGTTACGACATGGCAGACATTTTTTCGTGCGTGTGTAATTGTCAGTTCAAGAGAAATTTAAATAGAAAAAGTAATCATCAAAATCCAACTTTTGTATGCATATTATTTAATTTAATTTTTTTAATTCAAATCTTGGTTTTTCTGTCCCTCCCACTGTAAGTGGATCCGACACAAAAAAAAAAAGTCATGTATATGTGTAAATCTTAAAATAAAATTGTAATAGAAGTAAAATGTTGTAAACGGCAAAAAAACTATTTACAACAATTTAGAGAATAAATGTTTAATGTCGAAAATTATTGTGCTTCTTTCTTTCTTTAACCACTAAGTTTGACTTCATATCGTCAATATATCTCGTCAATCACTTCTGGATAGTCATTGCTTTCAGCGCTTTTATCATTTCTCTTATTGCTATAAGTTTGCTCAGAACAAAGAAAATTCCTGTGAAATACGTCAGCTGCCTCAAAGTAAATAAAATGTTATATTTACATATCTACAATAATATTACATAAAAATAAAATAAATAAGTTCAGCATTTCAAATTCTACATACCAAATACTGATTTACATCCCTTACATGTCACCTACTAAGTTCAAATTAGTCTGCTTTTTTTTTTACCTTACTTTAATTCAATTAAATGAAATACAACTTCCCTAGAAAAAAGAATAAAATGACTATGACTAAAAATAGGTCACATGTCTAGAGTCAGAACAACGTCAGCAAAGATATAAAAAATTAAAAAAAACAAAGAAAAGGGCAAAAAGATCATAATGCACATCTGTGCAGATGAGTGCACATGAGTGCACAAATGCAGATATAGGTATATGACAAAATGTGTAAAAGTTCAAGGAATATTTATGCAAGTCACTGTACATTTATTTATGCAAGTCACTGTACATTTACAAATGTGCAGGTTTTTGGTGCAGAGTGTGGAATTATTGAACAAAGATCAAAATTCCACATAGTCTATTGCATTCACTTTCACAAAAATGTCCTTGAGAAAGGCATGAATCTGTCACTTCTCCTCCCAGCTATAGGTTAAATAACAGGATAAACTAGGCTCTCTAGCCTTG
The DNA here is from genome assembly GCA_903632075.3 of Acanthosepion pharaonis. Taxonomy (NCBI): domain Eukaryota; kingdom Metazoa; phylum Mollusca; class Cephalopoda; order Sepiida; family Sepiidae; genus Acanthosepion; species Acanthosepion pharaonis. Next base: position 1,395,793 of record CAHIKZ030004588.1, on the reverse strand, counting down.
GGTATGTTGCATTCTGTGTCATCTTTGGAGCCCCCCCCCCCACGCACACACACACACACTACTACATAAAACAGTATCAACAAATAGGATTATTTCTTTTTCTCATTCGCTTTATTAGGAGAGTGTGGTGGCAGCTTGGATTCTAAGAAGCAGTGGGAGGAATGACAAACTCATATCGCATGTTAGCTCAGTGTCCCTCTGTGGGTGGTCTTAGTTGGTCTCTCAACCTAAGTGTGGGAGGAGTACTGACACTTCAGAATTCTTGTGGCTTTCTGTTGAATTTGTACCATTTTGGTCTTTTATCCAAAGGCAATCCATCAATGTCAGAATACCACAGCCACGAGGCACTCTAGCCAATCACTGACCATTCTGGCACTGGCCTTCACATTCTGTAACAGGTAGCAGCTAGTCTAGCAGAAGGATTACTTTGAATTCAAAATCATAAGGAACAGGTAACTACCCCACTGTATTTTTTTGTAAAAGTCATGGCGATTCACAGATAATAAAGAAATGGAACCTGTGAAAAGCTGGGATCACCAATTAAGTACTTTTTTCATCACTCATCATGCTACCATTGTATATGAAAAAATATAAACAAATTTAAAATTCTCTTTAAAATGCAATATTTATCCTAGAGATGTTTTGAAGTCTATTAGTAAATTTAAGGATTAATTAACTGGATTTTCCGAAAGTAATGTTTAGTTTTTTTTACTTATAGCAGGATGAAAATAACTTTTTATTTATGAACGCTCAGCTAGCCTGTGAGGTTAAGGGGCAATATAGAAATATAGTTATTTTCCCCCTTCCTGAAAAATCGGGGGGAAAAAGTAAAAATAAAACGTCCTAAAAAGTTACAAAGTAGTTAGACCAGCAGTGCAATAGTAAAGAATTTGTCATTTATGTTTAAAACTAAAATTTCTTTTAGCCTTATAAGCAGTGGTTTAAGAATTCTTTTTTTTTTGTATGCTCTTTTAAACTTAATAATTTTATTTTATTTTTTCTTTGTTGACTCAACTGAGATAGGAAATTATATAATTCTTCAATTGATTGATAATCAATCAATGCAAGATACTGTTTGTACTATATTATTATCAACAAACAAAAATAATTGCTAAAAAAAAAAAAGGAAAAAAATAAAATTCTTTTAAAAAAGGCTCACATTCAAAACTGACATTTAATTAAATCTTGTAACATGTCTTTATTTAATAAAAATAAACTTGTGTCAAACAGCAACGGGGTTAATTTCAGAATTGTACTGAAACAATTTATTTTAAAATTATATATGAAGTTTATTTTTTTTCTGTCAAATCTGAAAGAAAATAACATGTCTTACTCTTTTAACTCTTATGCAAGCTGAAGTACTAAGGTGTTATGATATTTAAAAAAGAAAATGATATAATCATAATAATATACAATGTTTGATTGAATAAAATGAATTGAGACAATTTTTATGGATAGAAATATAGAAAATAACAAGTGCATAAATAATTATCTTTCAATGTAATGTTAGTAAATGATAAATTGCAAGGATGTTTAGAAAAGTACTTTTGTTCCACACCAGTGCTTCCCAAATGGTGTGTATGCACTTCATAAAGGATAACAGATAAGACAGAATGATTGAAAGACAAAGATTTAAAAACATTTTCAGAAAAATCATATGCCAAAAATTAAATATTTCAAAATTTAAATATTATTATGTAATTGTATGCCTGAGTCCCAGTACAAATAGTTATAAATAATTTTTGACAGATTTTATCATTGTGATATTTTTGCATTATATCAAGTACTAAGAATATAGTAACTAGGGTCCACAAATTGGAGGAGAAAGTTATCAATGATAATGTTCTGACTTCAAACCGCGGTTATCACCATTTAACCCTCCATCTGATTTTTTTTTCATTTTTAAATGTACTTTTTATCACATAAAATTTGATGAGAGGAAATTTTCATTCTGAAAATACAGCCCAGAGAAAAAAAGCTTGCGAACTACCGCTCCACACAGTGAAATGATACCTATTGTATTACATGTAACTTAAAAACATAATGACATAAATTTAAAACATCTCAATCTCTTAATACCATTGCTATCATATGTACATTAATGCTAAAATACAGAAAATTGCATCATAGCCATCATGAAAAAAGCCAAAAGTTAAAGTCAAAGTTTAAACAAGGTCAAACTTTACCAATTTTCCGTAACATTTTTTGATAACAAGGGAGATAACTTCCAGAGATTTTAAGTCACAAAATAATTGGTAAATGACAAAACAGAAAAAAAATCTTGTGATGCATTTTCTCCTTTGAAAGGATTTGATTTCTTCAGACTAAAAAGATTTTATCAATAGAATGTGTTTAAAATAGAATCCCAAAAAATTTTTGAAGAAACTTGACAAATGGAAAAAACGTTTCATGGAAATTAGATTTAATTACACTTTTCATCTTTCATCAGATCCAAAAATTAAAGAAATGTGTATGTATTTGTGTGTATGATTAAATAATGAATCATTAGTACTTCTTCCCTTAACTGGTGTTCTTGTGATATATGAATCCCTTGCTTTCATGCCATTCTGAAAATGAGATGAGGATTTACCTTTAATTCAATACAGAAAAGCTGGAAAAAAATATATTAATATAACTTTCGACAGGAACTAAGAACTATAAAGAAAAGCTACAGAATAAATATTAATGGCTTTTTTAAAAGTCACTCATTTTCATTCTTTTCTTTCATCACAAGAAATGCCAGCTTAGAGAAAAAATGTACTAATGATTTATTATTTAAGCATACACACAAATACACACATTTCTTTCTTTTGTTTTTGGAAATGATGATGCCTAGAAAGGTGAAACATGTAATCAAATCTAGTTTCAAGAAAATTATTTTCCATTTGTTAAATTTCTTTGTGTGTGTGTGAGAGAGAGAGAGAGAGAGAGAGAGAGACTAGGTTACCTGAACTGTTTATATGTGATGGACTGGGTGTTACAAAAAGAAGGATTAAAATTTTTGTTATGGCTTTAGGCAGTTTGTGCAGGGGTCCAATTCCTGAAATAATGGGGTGTATTGGGGTGGATTTTAGGGAGTCTATAAAGTTTAGGTATTCTAGGGTGATATTCTATTAGTCTACACCATGATTTGTCTTCATTTTTAATTAGTTTCTTAATCTTTTTGTTAAATTTTGTATTTCTGTAATTATTTTCTGTTCTTTTATTTTTTCATATGTGTTAGTATCTTAGTAGTAAAGTCATTTTTTTCAACATATGAGTTTTTATTTATTATGACAATCTGACCACCTTGTCCACAGGTGAAATGTCGATTTCCTTATGTTTTTTTTTTTTTGCTAGGTTCCTAACCACAGCTTGTATGGTGTGTACAACTCATATAAAAATATCAGGAAAATTCAAGACAATGTGCCCATTTGTCAATATTGTTAAGTTCCTTTAAGAGTTTTATGCAAACTGCTTTTGAAATAAAAAATCCAACAGTAATAATAAGTCAGTTTATTATTCACAGACAGAACAAAATGGCTGAAAGAAAAAGGAATGATAAATATGCTTTGTTTTGCAAGAACCACTCCATTTCATGAGGCTCGTCCCTTAATCGAGATGCCATCCTGCCAATCCTCTGAAGGAATGCCTCAAACAAGGGCCAATAACCTCTGAAGTCTCCACTGCCACAGGAGTAAAAATAAATCTATCAGCAAGAGAAGAATATTTAACTATTTTTTTATTGCCATGTCCCGAGCAACAGACCACAGCTCAACTGCAGATCTGATCAAATTACTGGTCAAAAATGGTCGCATCCAAAATCAGCAACTTCCCCATTTTAAAAGGGAAAATGGTAGTCCCATCCTGCTGCTTTCCATCACCTCAGTTGAGGCCTACGGGTTCGATTTGGGAAGACAACCCAGCTGCATCTAGACCTCTTCTGATGATGTCATTTATTGCTGCATGTCTTGGAAAGCAGCTGACACTACGACGACAGGAGAGAGGATGCAAATGAAACTCATCAATGGAAGCTCCACATCTGCATCTGTGACGCTCACATAATTTGAGCCCAAGACGGATCATGACTCATCATCTAGAAGGGTACCGGTAGATGAAGAGAGCACTGTGTTGAGCCAGGCACCACTACTCGCTTGTAAAGCAGATAGTAGACAGGCAAGACGATGCTGATCCAGAGAGAGCCTCAAATTAGTAAAATTGGCCTTGCATTTTATTTTATCCCAGCTTTTTTGTTTTGATGTGTCTCGTGAGATAGAAAGTAATTCTTGTGCCCAGATGCTGCAAGCTTGTTCAAAAGAACTACACAAAAAACATTGAGATGATCCACCAAGTATCATATCAATTAATTCACGACTGGAAGAAAGTGAAGAAAGATATGCTGGAAGGGCCAAGTCTGCCACTGATCAAAGGCCCAGGCCTCCAAAACTCAAAGGGAGTTTCGCCTGCCTCCAGCTTGTGTTGTCAAAATTAACATTGCAAATTAACTCTGTGCATCTCTTAATTGTGATATCCATCTTGTTCGAAATAGCAAGGGTCACTTCGGAGAGTTTAGAGGAACCTCAGTAGCAAAAAACTATTCTTCAAGAGGAAAAGGGCTGGGTGTGCATAAATTAATTGTAATTTCTCAGTCATTCTTGTTAGAATGACATGCTTAGTATCCAAACACTCTCGAATGACCACTGAAAAGACTGGAGAACCAAGAATGTGTAATTCCTCCTTAGGTGTTGAAAGATTAACATGCAAAAATAATGTAAATGAATAAATAATTAATAAAGCAACAAGAACAAATTTAAACTAAATTGGGTTGCTCGACAGAAAGATGGATAACCACCAATCTGGAGCAATGGCAAAGAAAAGAAGGGAAAGCAGTATATACTGGATCTTCTCAAAAGAGAAGGTAAGCTGAGAAGAGAAGGAAAGGCAGTATCTTCATCTTTTCAAGAAAGAAGACATGAAAAAGGAAAGAGAAAAACAAAACAGGAAGGAATGACTGCATCACTACAAAGGCAAAAGTCACTTCTACTTCCTTTAGGCAAACCAGCCATTCAATGAGAAATGAAATACTAACATGATGACAGGATTGCACATGCACATGATTGCACATGAAATGATTAAAAAAAGAAAAAATTGTGTAGTGCAGCAGAGATAAGGAAGTGGATTTGTTTTGTGCAATGTTGCTAGTCATCCATTTATTACAGCCAAATAGTGCTATTCTTTTTTCAAATCATTTCACATAGTTTAGAAAACAATATCACATTTTGAGAGCAATAACCACAAATGTGAATGTCATTATATAAAAACATTAAAAACAATATAATAGAGAAATGATGAGCAAAGAAAAAGAAACTGTTGATATTCTGCTTTTGGCTGATATAGATGTTATTACAGACACAATATTTTGACTAAGTATCTTCTGGTCATCATCAGTTATTGTTCATTCCTGTTGAATTGGTGCTTTACTACCTGATCCAAGGATTGAAATCATGACAATAAGATGCATATAACCAACTCTTATATCCACTATGCCACCATTCTGAAAGGCATTAGTGGTGTGCTTTTGAAGATTTTATATTCAATGTCAATGATTTTGACATTTGGCTATGATAGCGGGTTCATAACACATTTCATAATGTAGTATTTCATTACTGAGATGAGTAATTCTCAATAACTGACATCACAGAAACAAAACATCATAATAACCAATAGATGTCCCATATCAACCAATCAATGGACAACTGATGGTGACCAGAGAGTACAAGGTTGAAATGTCATATTTATAATAACATCTATATCAACCAAGATGAGAACAATAGTTCAAAACAATAAAACAATATTGCCAATTATTCATCTCAGAAATGAAATGCTAAATTAAAAATCTCTGCTAGAATGTAAAATTGTTATCAGACTACGAGTCACTGTATTTCCTTTTCTGCTCAACCAATGTTAAGATACGTAAGGATGTTCTTACTTCTCATCAAATTAGTTCAATTATTTATCATCTTAAATGCCAGTGTGATGTTGGCTATATAGGTAGAACTAGTTAGAGGTAGGAATGGAGAATAAAGCAACATGTGTCAGCTTGAATTTGTAAAAGGCAATTCAATAATTTGCATAGGTGCATCAATATATTCAGGTCTGCAATAGATGAACATTTATTAAATAACAATCAACATGAAGTGTCCTATTACAAAGACATGTTCTCAGTTCTGAGTTGGGTAAATTCAGACTTTCACTTTAAAGTACTGGAGATAATATACAGGGTGCGATGGATAAATTGTCATTTAAATTACACAAAAGTGAAAATAACACTGACATCTCATTTTAACAGATATATTTACCAAAATTACAGAAAAAATATCTTGAAATACTAAAGAGTAAATTTATTCAATAAAATCACCATTGGCTTCAACCACAGACGACTTTGGAATCTCCTGCAACTATTCTGGGCAGTCTCCTTGTTTAAATTGATAAATGCTGCCATAATCCTTGCCTTTAGTTCATTGGTGTTATAAGGAGTCTCTTGCTCAACTGTATAATAATCAAGTGGGTTGCAGTCTGGGGAATAAGGTGGGCAGATTTAAGGAGTGATGTGATCGAAGAAACTGTCTGACAGCCATGACTAGGTTCTCCTGCTTGTGTGGCATAGTGCAGAGTCCTGTTGCCAGACATAAGGTCTTCCAGGATCTACCCTCTTGCCCAAGAGCAGCATTATTTCCTCAAGGCACTGATGTAGGCCTCCATATTGAGTCTGAGGCCCTGTGGGAAAATGAATGGAGGCATAACATCACCATCACTAGTGATCACTCCAAACACCTTTGTAATCCCCATTAAACTCATCCAACTCTTCCTGAATCCTCTGCACTGTCACTGACACCCAAACACTCTGAAATGTTTGTATTGTAACTTCTGGTACGAATGAATGGTCTTTTGAACAGGAGAAGAGGTTAATCCATTGCTTCCTGTTTAGGATCGGGTTTCCAACTGTTTCAACTCTGTACTTCTGATGTCTCTGCCTGAAATCTGAAATTTTATTCAGTAATTATTACTATTTCTTTCCTTTCTCAATAGGCTTGTCTATTATTCAATTCACACTCCTCTCTGGTCTTTTGAACAAGAGTAGAGGTTTATCTCTTGCACCCTGTTTAGGATTGGGTTTCCAGTTCCTTCCAAAGTCTACTTCAACTCTATTCTTCTAATGATAATTTCATTAACTAATTAAATCTTGACATCTTCAAGACAAGAATTAGCTGTTATCTTTCCTGCATAGCCCCAAGAATTTTACTTCTTACCCTTTCTTACACTAATACAACTCCAAACAGTAACTCTCTACCTTGAGTGACCCTTGGGCTTTGTAGTCAGTGAACATTAGCAAAAAAATTGTTAATTCAAGCAAAAAGAAGTATTTTTCTGTTCACAAACACACATCAGCATGTGTATTTTTATTTATATCTAAAAAAAATATGTTTAAAAAATGAAATGAAAAGATGAAATTAAATTAAAAAGTAAAGATGGATTAATTAGTAATTTGTACAAAGAATTCTTTAAAAATTCATTAAAAATATAAAGAATTCATTAAGAGTGAAACTTGAATTTACCACTTGAACGTCTCTATTTGTGAAGTTTTTTCAGATTTTTTTAACCAATTCTCAGATCTTTCCCATCAAACCCAATAATCACTTCATCTCTTTTCTTTTTTGCTCTTTATTTTCATCAATTCAGCTTACAAAAACGATAAAACATAATATTCAATTAGATTGAAGCAAAATTAATAATTATACAAGTAATTTTTATTATGTTTTATCAAAATTATATTATTTAGCAATGCGAAGGTGAAAAAAAATTTACAATTATTTGTTAACTTACATTATTTACATTATTCAGACTGTTATCCTCATCTTCATTGCCATATTCACAACATTTTGGCCATTGTATACTACAGCCTTCTTCAGGTGATTGGAATTTCAAACCGAACTTTATTTCATTTCGGGGTAGGTTGTTCTAGCTTTACGTGCCATGCCTCTTCCGGATGTCTCAGTTATTTCCCTTTGACTCAACTCTCTCTCAACATTGTGAATATGGAAATGAAGATGAGAATAACAGTCTGAATAATGTAAGTAATAATAATATCTCAGAGATATAGACACATATTATTTGTTAACAGGTAACACTTTCCACAGGATGTACATATATTACCTCCATAGGAAAGTAATGTCTGTGAATGTCAGTTTAATAAGGGGCTCACATGCACACACACACACACACACACACACACACACACACACACACACATATATATATATATATAGAGAGAGAGAGAGGGGGGCAGGCAAGTGTTATATTGGCCTGCAAACAGATATTGAATGACAGAAGATAAAATAAAGACTTGAGTAAAAAATTATATTGCCAAGTTTATTTTTCTTAGCGAAAATACATCAACAAAAATAAGGTTACAGTGCACTAGACAAAGAATATCTGTGCATGTTCATGTAGAGGGTGAGAAAAGCATTGTCCTGGGAAAAACAGATTTAGTTGTCACTAAAAAGCGTTGTCTTGGGAAGGAAAGTTTTGTAGTCGCTGAAGAGTGTTGTCCTGAAAAGAAAAGTTTATTGTATATCGTTGCTGCTGATGAGGATGACTTGAGTAGCAGGAGCTGGAGATGGCTGGAATCATGGAAGATGGTGAGCTGGAACTGCAGAGGATAATGGTTGGCTGGAATTGTTGCTGATGGCTAGAGCTATGGCCGATGACAAACTGGAACTGCAAATGATGACACAAGGATAAAAATTGCTTCATCCCTATGACCAATGTTAAAAAGGCATCAGAATACACTGACTTTCCTATGTTGATGGTATACGGGAGGTGATACTGTAAGGTTGGGATGATGAGATGGAGAAATTTGGCCTGTATAAAAGTGTTAAAAGATAGATGTAGAGAGAGTTCTTGTTTTACTTAGCTGCATGATGATTTGTCTTCAGTGTGTCAAAGTTTTCAGGGTTCATGTTAGAAATCATGTTTGGATTTAATATTTTGTTATTTCAAGTGTGATTAATTTGTGAGTTGTATGAAGTTGTTGCTTGATTTCATATTCCATGTCAGATTTCTATGGTGTAGTAATTTGTATGTATTTTTCAATTGTGTGTGAGATGATCTCACTGTATGATCATAAAGGTGGCAACAGCATTGTACATCTGTTTTTGTCTGCTTGTGCTCTGTGTCTCCCTCTCCATTTTCACTGTGTGGGTCTGTTCCTACCATGGGTAGGCTCTCAAACCAGATTTTGGATTTAAGCAAGAAGGTATTTAATTGGTATGGACCAATGAGAATGTTTAAAGATATTGGTGTCTGTTGCTATGCAGATGTTATGTAGGCATTTGTGCGTGTAGACAGGTAGCAGCAAGAGATTTGGTATCTGGCTTAAAATACGAGAGCACTGAAATATATCTCACCTGAAGTATATAAACACTATCAAAAAAGAAGAACAGTAATACCCTCTTATTTGTATATACTTGTGTCCCTACCCCCAGTGATAAGATGTGACACATGATTACTTTCATCTGTGGAGGGTCCACATATAGACAAACTAAAGAGAAAAACTACCCAGTCAGAATGCTTCCACCTACCCCATTTGGTGCAAATCTGAAATTCATGGAACCAGATCCTTCTTGTGCTTTGCAGTTAACTGCCTTAAGACATGGTGTCCACTGTAGTACCAAAGTACAGGAAAATAGCTGAGGAAGTGGGATAGATACTACAATTTCATCTTATATTCATCTAACCCTCTCTCATTCACAGTGAGAGGATGTAATAAATTGTCTGCCCAGAACCCACAAGAACTACCACACAGTTGTCAGATTATGTGAGAGGAAATATCTCATGTTGTAATCCCCAAGACTAGGCTTTTCTCATTGCTAGACTTTGAACTTTTCAAAGTTTGATGGTAGAGGAAGTAAAACTAATACTACACTTTGATCCCAGCACTACTTCCCTATAAGGATAAGATGTGACATGAGGCCATTTTTAATGTTCGGTTTCTATAGGTCAAATACAAAAACTGCCTAGAACCCATGGCCATTCCACCAACTTTTCATTTTTAGTGCAATGAGGAAACTTCTGTCACAGTTTTGGAATCACTGGAACTAGGTATCCCTGAAATTGTTCATGTAAATTGCCCGAAGACAGAAACACAATTGAGAGGTGAAGAACAGATACTACACTTTGAAGGCTGGGAAACATGCACAGTATTTACCTACATCCCCACAACAATAGAATGTAACAGTCAGTTTAATGTGGGTGCCCATATGTGTATATGTGGGTTACCCCACTTGGCTTTGCCAAAACATCTGCTAGGGGACCAGTGATGTCCAGAGTCTTGGTGATGTTTGGTGATGTCCAGGGCCAATGCCTTGATTTTATGCCGCTAAGACATAAGTACTGAGGGGGGAGCTATAAAGCCTGGTACTGAGCAAGGTGAGGAAGGAAGGCATTTTAAATATGTAAAAACAGATGAAACATGAACTAAACTCTTTATTCAAATTAAATATAAACTAAATTTTTATTTTGCTCTTTGATTGGATGCCCTCCCAATATGAATGCCTGGGGCTATCACACACTCTCCGCTCCCCCCTTTCTGCACTCTAGTGTAGGGGGCACTCTTTAAGCCTATGAATAGGCAATCGTATTCTTTCTCTTTCTCTTTTTCAGCTCTTTTTAACTCTTGCTTCCAAATGTGGTCAACATAAAAAAAAAACAAACAAAAAAAACACTGCCAACTAGGTGCATTCATTTCATTGAATCTCTGTTGACTTTTAAACTCTCTCTCATGTACACATATGCAAACATGTGTATCACACACTCTTATTTCACACATGCACACAAACAAGGACATTGCAGGAAATTTGTCCTGGCTTTCCCACATGAAAAGGTTGAGGTAAAAAATTGCGACAAAAATTGAATAAAAACAGCAAGATTAGAGTGGACAAACTCTCTCTTTTAGGTGGACGAATAAAGAAAGACACAAAACTGCTCCTCGGTGTATAACAATAAAAGAAGAAAGTGTTTATTTATATATACAAAAAAATGGTAAAGGGATAAACGCAATTAGGAGAGAAAGAAAAGGAGAAGAAAAAGTCCTTTAACTTTAAAGGAAGAGAAAATGTTCATAAAAGAAAAAAGGCTTGCTCAAAATATTTCTCTGAGCACCTAAAAGTTCTTTAAGCAAGTAGAATTTTGTTAAGGGTTAAAATACTCACAGTTTTCTTCACGGTTCTTGTAGAGTAGGAAAATGTCAGTAGATATATTGCAGTTGAGTGTGTTCATAGGTTGACAACAGAAGTCTTGTAAGTGAAAGGAGGCTGCTTTCAACTGGTCTTTAATAGTGGGTTGACGTTTGTTCTTGACAGCCCTATAGTAGTTAGTTCTTTCTAGCTGACAGCAAAGATTTCTCCTTTTCCGTCACCGAACTTTGCTGTTTCTCAGACAATTGTCACTTGTTTACTGCCAAATAGACAAAGATTCTTCAAATTTATGGAGATTTGGGAGGCTCAAAAAGAATCAGGGACTTTTCCCTCCAAAATTGTTTGTATAACAATTTTGGAGGGAAAATTTCCTGGCCCCTTCATTAGTTGGAAAATATATTCTTATCTCTAATAAGAATCACAGTCTTGGGAGCTGCAACAAGCTGTGAGTTTTTCCTCCAGACTATGGCACCATAGAAAGAATAATGGTAGTGGAATTCCTTTTTATATTTTCCAGTTTCCTTGTTAGTCAGAAAATATATTCTTATCTCTGATAAGAATATAGGCTTTGGGAGCTGGTTTTGAAAGCAAGGAAAAAGGTTGAAGTGAGAATTGGAAAATAGGCTAGAATATGAACTTGTAAAATATTGTATTTGTGGTTCTCAAATTAAATTCTAATAACATTCTTCTTATAGCTAGTTTTAATGTTTTTGTCTTTTCCTTACAATTGTCTACACATGTAATTACAATTGTCTACACATGTAATTATAATTGTCTACACATGTAATTCCTTTTGTTAATAAATCCATTGTCATTTGTTTGATTTTTATTGTTTTGCATTTTCTTTATTTTTACCTGGACTCACATTGAGTCCACCATCATTATTTGCGGGATAAATGTTCCAGGCTCTCATAAATATTTAATTTCCAAAGTATTGATTCTCACAACATAATAATGCTGACTAATATTTACCCAAACATACTAGTATCCAACAACATATATATGGGCCAAGGGCAAAAATTGTGCAGTCCTTGCTATCCAGCAACCATTGTATTGTGAAGGAGAATATTTTACTACAAGTTGGACTCAGTTGTCAAACAAAAGACATAAAAATACTCCTACATCAAGAGGAGTAGCAGTAGCTTTTGCTGAAAACAGTCATTCACAGCTAAACATTTCCTTTCCTAGTTTCTATTCTACATTATGTTTCTCTGTTCCAAAAGATAATAAATTTGTTGTTAAACCAATTCCGGTTTCTACTGTTGTTTTTGTTACAACACCTTTTTGTGCAATGAGGGAGGTGATGCTGCAAAGGAGGAATCTTCAGGATCAGGTATCCCTCAAAGGCTCAAACAAAGCTCTTCAGTGAATTGACAGAAGAAAGAAAGATGGCAGTGGTGTTCATACTCTCTGAATCTGGATTTTACTTCTCCACCCTGCCACAAATGACCAATTTAACAGGAGATGACCATACACATTCATATGGACAAAATGCAAGAAATGCCTAGTTTCTCTGAACACTATATAAAAGTCCATCTAAATTAATCATCCGTACATGAATAATCTCATTTTTTTTACACTTAATTCTTGAACACTAATGATATTTATTTTTGCATGGGTTACAAAAAATGTGGTACAAAGTCAAAAGTGGGGCTGGGGAAGGCTGGTTTTCATATGTCATATAATTAAACTTAGCTAGCCAAACATACCACAACCACAGTATTCCTTACACCAAAACAACACATTACCATTCTTACAACAGCCACCATAATACCTCAGAGATTCTCTATGATGTCCTAAGTAGTCCCCATATGTACAATTTATCTGTGGGGGTGAGGAATAAAATAACAATTTCAAAAACCCCATTGAATATTTACAATGAAAACAAGATCGCCCTTGCATGGAGTATTGCTGCCATATATGGTCTGGAGCCCCTTCTGTTTGCCTCGGGGTTCTTGATAGGTTCCAGAGGCGGATATGCAATATAATTGGCCCTGTTCTGGCATCTCGTCTACAGTCACTCTCTCACAGATGCGCCGTCGCTTCTCTCTGTCTTTTTTACAAATACTTTCATGGCAATTGTTCCGAGGAGCTGCATTCGCTGGTTCCCAGACTTCATGAGTTCAAGTGCCCTACGAGGCTGGCATGTCGCTCTCACCCTTTCACTGTCGAAACTCCTAAATGTAGCCGTCTCTTCTACTCCAATAGCTTTATGTCTTGCACCTCTCGCCTGTGGAACTCCCTTCGCTATTCCAGTTTCCCTGAAAGCTATAATCTCCAGCTATTCAAATTTAATGTCAATCGACATCTCCAGTTGACATCTCCACTATCCTTCTTCTCATCTTTTCCTCTATCACTCCTATCTGAACTTGCTCCAAATTTTCTGTAACCCCTTGCGTCCTAGTGGCTTCTCGCCTTGCTTGGGGTGAAACGTTTAAAAAAAAATACAAAAAAAAAAACAAGAACCATAACAAAATACTAATGTTATTAATAGACCCCCCACCCACCAACTCACAATCCATAATTCTTGAGCACTAATAAAGGGGAATAACTTCGACCAATATTAACTATTTTATAAATTTTAAGAAATTAACTATATTTTGAAAGCGTAAATTAAAAATATATTTCTTTAAATGTTTTATTCCTGAATCATTCTGTTAGATGTGACTGAAATTGATATAATAACTAATAAAAACTGTCTTGTTTACACTACAGACTGTTATTATTACTGTAGTGTAAAGTGTAAAGACAGGATTCATGTTTGTTCGGTATATAGTGAAGTTTTATAAATGATATAAATAAGAAACTACAATTTAAAAAATTATTAAAGAAATAGTTGAAAAATAATTTTTTTAAAATGTTAAAGGTAGGAAATATTAGCAATTATACGAAAATATAGTTTGATTCGAGAAGCCGCGAGATTTTACCCTGTGACGTCACTACGAACGAGATCACGTTTCTCTCTCTTCTTCGACCGGTAGGTCTGTAACATACACGCACATGGAGTGAGTACCTAATTTTATTTGGATTTTTCCGATTCGATTATGTATAAAATTTCTTAAAATCTATTTATACACGTTATAAAATACTAGTTAATGTAACTTGTCTAGTAGTATTGTCTTTTAAATGCCTTTTCTTATAAAATAAATGCGATTTATTATCCTGGTATTAATTCACTATGTCTAGAAACATGGCGCGGTCATGATGTAGTTACACGTGCTTGATTTTTAGAATCGTTTTTCTAATGAATTAATGTTAAGATAAAAACAAGAATTGATTTAATATTAACGCACTTTTTAACCTTAAAAATATTGTATCAAATATTACTTCTGTGATAATTTTAACTTTTTGTTGGTTCTGCCTTTTTGTACGAAAACTGGAGAATGACTAAAAAATGTTTATTCCTTCTTTTTTTTTTTTTTCAACGTCGTTTTTCTTCTTTTAAAACTGTTGTCTTTATTGCGAATACGTCGTATTTAAGCTTTTATCGATATCAGTAGAAATTTAAACCACAATTAGTAGATAAATGTGTTAAAATTCAGTTTTTTTTTTTTTGTTAATCAAATAAACGATTTTAAAAAAATTAAAAAGTACATAATCTAAAAAACTAAAGTGTGCAGCTGAACTGTTTAAAATGTTGATTAATTTCGTGGATTAGGAGAAAAAATAACTTATTTCTAATCTCGGTAGTAAAAGTATGGAGATTTTTTTCTTCCTTTTAAATTTTAACCTTTTATTTTTTGGTTAGTTCATTCGAATTTAGATGCAAGTTTTCTAGAAATATAAGGATGAGATAAAGATGCTAGTTTTAACTTTGTGTCAACTAGTCTTAATTTTTAAAATAAAACTGGTGTCCATATCAAGACAGTATTTTGTTTTAAAATCCTTAAATTAATTCCTATTTCTGATCAATGTTTTTGAACTTTTAAAAGATTTTATCGATAAAATAAAATTTCAATTTTGTCAAGTGGTTCAGAACTTCGTCTAGCTAGAGAGAATTATGGGCTAAATGTGGGTTGTTTGTATTACTATTAATGCATGCCAATAAATGCTTATAAACCACATGGTGATTAATGTTGCTAAGTGTCTTTAGTGAATTTCAATAAAATTGAGTATCTTACATGAATAAAGTGTCAATTTATTTAAAAAATAGACCAATACCCTATTTCTTAGACGAATGTTCCAAGGATCCACCTTATTTTCACTCGTGTACATTTCCCCCTTTATTAACGAACAAGTAACAGGAATACAATTTCTGATTAGTAAATATAGTTTTCACTTAAATCTAAATGGCTGGAATTGATACATTAATAATTTTTTCTAATTAAAATTTTTTAAAAAATGTTTAAAACATGTGATGGTGTTCTTAGATTAGAAACTTTCCTAATTAAATAACGTCAGTAGTTTTATTGCATTTTTTATTTTACGATTCATGGCTGATTTTCTGCACTGTTCCTGCTCGACAAAAACAAAATAATTACTAAAATTCTGCAAAGAGTTCCTGTAAATTTAAAGTCAACATTCTTAAAATTAGATTACGAAGAATATTTCCGAACATTTTTAAGATTACTGAGTACTTATATATAGGCGCTCACGTCAGTTTTCTTAAATTATGTTTTACAAAACAGTAAACCTTGTTATCAATCGTCAAACACGTAAACATACGTATTGTCAAATAAGAACACACAGCTATTATTTTATTTAAAAATGCATTCTTGTGTTATTTTAAACTAAAAGTAATTGTTTGTTTCAGATCTGGAAACATGGAAAGTTGGGATGAGGTGACCGCGCCTGCACCTGAAATGCCAGAAATCAAATTGTTTGGAAAATGGTCTCCAGATGATGTTCAGGTCAATGATATCAGTTTAACTGTAAGTGCTTTAAAAATATATTAGTAGGTAAAGGAATGGAAATTTGGGAATAGATCTTATTTTGTTTTATCTCCCCAAAGTTTAAATGTCATCGAAATTTCAAACATGTGAAGCTGTTGAACTTTCAAAACTAAATTACATTTTTATTTTATAAAATTTGAGATTTTTAAATACAGTCTAAGATGATGAATGTTGCAATATTACTAGATGTCATGCTTTCTTCAAAGATAATTTTAGATGGGAGAAGGCACCTGGTCCTGGGGATTCCAACTTTGCAGCAACACCTTACTGATTGCACTAAGTGGCGTTGGTGTAATATAAACACCAGCAGGGATTGGGCAGTTTTTTTCTTGATCCATATTTATGCTTATATTATTGTCAGTTACATGGGGAGGGTCATCATGCTTTGATTTTCATTTTTATATATATATATATATATATATATATATATATATATATATATATATAAATCATTCATCAAGGAAGGTGCTGTTTTCTAATCCAAGTACTTTTGATCTTCAGGGGTAAAATATATAGGCACGATATATCTATTATTTAGTGAAATATGTTTGAACATGTATATTTTGGTAGCATGTTTTTATTAAGACATGTCTCATTAAATAATTTAGATGAGTTTTGTTTACCTATTCCTAATGGGATCCTCTCATATTTACAGATGAGTTTCTTAGTATCCTTATTAAAGAAAATTGCCATGCTGATGTATATTCATTTTATTCCCAAGTACTTTCAACATTAGCACAATGTCATCGTCAGGGTCTTGTTTTTGTCAAGTCAAAATTGCTGTGTTCACCTGAAAATTACTCTTTGTTTTACTTCCATTAATAGGGATACTAAGGAATTAGTTCTTAAATATGAGAGGACCCTATTAAGAATAAGTAGATAAAACTTGGCTAAATTATTTAATCACACACACATATATGCACTTGCAAGTGAGACTCTTAATAGAAAATATGCAAAAGAATTGTCTACTTGCAAACAATCTGACATAAACTACATTAATGCATATACACTGAATAAAACTTATTTACTGGAGAACACATACATAATCTGTTCTGAGTTAACTTTTCAATGAATAATTGAAATGCATATAATCAGGTAATTTGTTCAGAGTTCCACCAAAATTACACATAAAAGTATATGAGAGATAAACAAATTAAAACCAACAAATCCTGAGTGAATGATGAATAGATACAGAAACAGATCAAAGCAGAAAAATCTGGCACTTTAATATCACTTGCACTGGGAACATTTTCTCAATGTAATTTTTGTAATGCCATTTTATAGGAGAGACTTTGTAAATCACAGTTACAATAATAGTAACACCTTTGAACAATACTGTCAGATTATTTACATTGTTCGGACTATTGTCCTCATCTTTGTCACCATATTACGGTGTTTCGTCCGTTGTATGCTCCGGCCTTCTTCAGGTGATTGGAATGTCAAACTGAACCCTTTATTTTGCTCACTGGAGTAGTTCCATGTGCCATGTTTAATGGATATCAGTTATCTCCTGTTAATTCCCTTCACCACCGCCTTAACCAGGTATTAAACTCGCACTCTTTGGGTCTTGTCACTGAATCTAATTAATGCCTTTGTTAAGGCGGTGGAGAACTTGGAGAGGGGAATTAACAGGAGATAACTGACATCCATTAGACATGGCACGTGGAACTAGAACAGTCTACCCCAGTGAGCGAAAAGGTTCAGTTCGACATTCCAACCACCTGAAGAGGGCCGGTGTGTACAACAGCCAAAACGTAATAAATATGGCGACAAAGATTTGGACAATAGTCTGAATAATGTAAATAGTGTATATAAATGTAGGCAGATACTAATACTGTCAGATGCTGTTAATTCCTATATATATATATATATATATATGTTCTACATGTAATGTAATCTAATTATTTCAAGATGAGGTTGACTGTGGTCTGTGTTCAAACCCAAGTGTCAGCAGTGAAAGTTTATTCCTATATGGCAGTAATTCAACTGTTTGGCCTTTACATAAATTATCGATTCCCTTAAACTCACTTTTCTTTTTTTTTTCTTTTTTTTCTTTATCCTATTTTTCCAAATTGTGATATGATTTTCTCAGTTTAATTAGTCTCATGGCTACTTGTTTGAATGAGGGTAATGTTGATTAAAATGACAGCAGAGTAAGACATAAATTATAAAAACTGTTCTAATTACCTGCCAAGAGACTAAACCACTTTTTCTTTCCTCTCCCCACAAAAGCTCTGCTTCCAACTTACCAAAATTTTTGACTATTTTCTGGCTTAGCTACTTCCCACATAAAATAAATTACCATTGAATAGATGACTTTTTCATCTGTGAAAAGCTTGTGATGTTGATAAGAAAAAGGATAAAATGCCAAAATTTCAAGATTGGGTTCCCTGCACATTTTTTATTTGAAAATTGCATGCATTTCAATGATGAATGTGGCTGAACTGAAATCAATTTTTCAATTTCAAATTATTGAAGGTATACTATTGTCAGAAGCAAATCAAAAATAGGAAAGAACACAAAACGGTATTAAAACATTATCAAAATTTAGTCATAAGCAATTTAATATGAATTTATATTTAAATCAAAGTTATCTGCAATGTTCAGTAACTTTGATAACCAGACGAAAACCTTAATTTCTACGGTAATTGATTTTCACATTTCTGTTTTTGCAATATGGCTACAGAATAGGAACAGCTCTCTTTCTTGTATATCGTCTACTGGTTTGCTGTTCAAATTTCAGCTCATTAGGTAAATTTAATGTTTTTTTTTTTTTTTTTTTTTTTTTTTGTGTGTATGTGTGTTTTGTAGATGCTTCACTGTATTTTTTATTTAGAATTTTTTCTTTCTTCCTCCACTGCATGCATATACAGTTTTAAGCTTTCTCTTCACAAAAATTTATCATTTTCTAGCTCAAATACTGTAAAATTTTATTGAATTGGAAATGTTTGTCTACAAACTTGTGTATGTTGGGTTATCAGCAAAGCAATTTATTTTTTTCTTTCAGGATTACATTGCTGTCAAAGAGAAATATTCAAAATACTTACCTCACAGTGCTGGTAGGTATCAGTTAAAAAGATTCCGCAAGGCTCAGTGCCCAATTGTTGAAAGATTGGTCTGCTCACTTATGATGCACGGTAGAAACAATGGCAAAAAACTCATGACTATGCGTGTTGTAAAACATGCCTTTGAAATCATCCATTTACTCACAGGCGAGGTAAGTAACCAATTACAATCTGAATATTCATGTTTTCTTTGTCATATAAAATTTCACTTTTCTTATATTCTTAATTTAATTTGGGTCAAAATTTTATACCTCTTGGGACTTACACACTTTTGGAAATAAAACAATGAGTCACCAAAAAATGTTAATTTTATTGTAAAATGTCTTTCAAAAGAAATATTTGGAAGTATTCTTCAATTTCACAATTTTATTTTTAAAGTTTTTGAATTATCCTGATGTGAACTACACCCAGATTTGAGAAATTAATAAAAAAAAAAATCCAAGTCATTAGCAAAATAGTAAACTTTGTGAGAAAACTTTAATTTGACATTTGTGATAAATGTTTAATGTATTTACATCAGAAATACAATAAAAACTACCTTTTGTAAAAGGGAATTTATTTTAACATTTGTAATCCAATGAAACAAAAATAGTACTTTTTTAGTGGATCCTTAAAAAAAAAAAAATGACCTTTTTCTGAAAAGCCAGAGTAGAACAAGCAATTAAATGGCAAACCAAAGTGGTAGAAGCCAAGGTTTCTTTATATCCCAATGTAAAGCAGAAGTCTATATTTCTGGGATGAGTTATCGTAAGTATTAACATAATTCAGACTGTTATTCTCATCATTATTGCCATATTCATGAGGTTTCAGCTGTTGTACAGTCGGACCTTCTTCAGATGATATGTGTTAGAATTTCAAACTGAACCCTTTAATCTACCCATGTGGGTAGATTGTTCTAATTCCATGTTCTGCCCCTTGGGGTGGGGTATCTCAGTTTCAGTTAATTTACTTTTGTAACTCAATTCTCCAAGTTTTTGTTCAATCTACTATGGCCATCTATTGAAATCAACACTTTGTGTGACCTAGCAACTTGAATAATGGAATTGTCATGCTTAGTTTAGATTCCATTTGAGCTAGTTGGTCCGAGCATTCTTCAAAGTGCTCTTTTTCTCTCTCTCTCTCTCCATTATGTATGGGTAAAATTGCAGGGCTCTCTAGCTTTAGTTGGCTGCTTGTGTAAGGAAAAGTCTATTCAGTTTGTCTATCATAGATCTCTCACTGTCTCTAGTATTGCCATAAACCCCAAATCGTTGTGCCTCAGTGATGTAATAATAGCTCAGAATTGTTAATCAGTCATGTTCCAATTCCCATTGGGTTTGTTATATTTACTTGTGCTCAGTATTTCATCTTGGCAAAGGTCTGAATTCACTTTTTCTCTCTCCAGCGAAGACTTGTATCACTAAACCATTATTATGTATATAAAAAAAAAAAAAAAAAAATTACAATCAAAAAATATTTTCTGCCTTTAAAATAACCTGCAATGGTTTACGTCTTTGAAAACGATCAAATAAGTGGTGCAGTGAATGAAAGTCTGATGCTTGAATTGAAGGATTCCATAGTCATTAAAAACCTGTAGGTAAGAAATGTTTATTGGAATGCATATATTTGATTTGTTATTGCTTTCTTTCAGAATCCTCTGCAGATGTTGGTTAATGCCATTATCAACAGTGGTCCACGTGAAGATTCAACCCGAATTGGTCGTGCTGGTACAGTCAGGAGACAAGCTGTTGATGTATCTCCTTTGAGACGTGTTAATCAGGCCCTTTGGCTGCTTTGCACAGGAGCCCGTGAGGCTGCATTCAGAAACATCAAGACCATTGCCGAATGTCTAGCTGATGAGCTCATCAATGCTGCCAAGGTAAGGGGGGGGGCATTATTATTTGTGCTTTCAGGGCAAAAATGATGAGTGCTAAACTATCTCTTTAAATATTTATACACTGAAAAATAGTTTTATTGAAGTAGATGGCAAAATTGTGAATATTGTAACTAACAAATTGCCGGTTACTGTAATTTAATTCATCAATCTTTATAAAATTACAGGGTAGAATGCAAATATTAAAATTCTCTTTTCATTCTCATTTAAAAACTACAATTAAATGTTAAAAATTGAATTATTTTTACTTTGTTTTGACAGTCATTATAAATATTTGAATACTAGTTTATATAATTAAAATATTTCAGAAAACTTTTTTAACTTGACTCCTGAAAGAGTTATGTTGGAAAGTTTCAGAAAGAAATTTCTTGGGGAGGAAGGATCTTTCATCTCACCACCCAATGTAAATGATTAAAAATAATGTAAAGCAAAGAATGGTTATTAAAAAAAAAAAAAAAAAAAATTTTTTTTTTTTTTTTAAGAAACTTAAGGCCTCCGTTTTTTTAGCCCTGAAACACGCAGTTGATATTCATAAGATAATGGTTATGCTTGTAAGATTCACTAGTAAATGATGAGGCTGGAAATTGACTACAGAAAAAGATAATTTTAATTTTTATCATTTTTGTTATTTTGTATCAAATATGAATTGCCATTTTTTGTTTTGACCAAAAACATAATTCTTTTTATTTCAGGGTTCCTCCAATTCTTATGCAATTAAGAAGAAAGATGAACTGGAACGAGTGGCTAAATCCAACCGTTAAAAATGTGACTCTCTGCAGGATGGAAATAAACATCTTTTCAAGTTACATTTGATTCCTGTTTTGTTAAAAACCGTTCTTTTAAAATTATTTGATTTATATTCCATTTTTATGCCTGTGTATGGCTTCTCCTTTGTAAAGTAACATCTTTGTGTGTGTAACAATGTAATGGGAATTGGATATTTTATTGACATAGAATTTGCAATGAGCTTATTCAATCAACTCAAGAATGAAGATTCATCAAAATATTGAAATAGGAAAACTGAAATTTTTTATGTATCTAATGTGAATAATTAATATGGTGAGTGGAAAATAATAATTCCCTTTACACGTGCTTCAAATTCAGTTGGATGAGGAAGAAGGAAAAATTTGTGAGCCTATGTGAAATTGTTTTTGGACCAAATTGTTTTTGGATGCCTTCACAGAAAATAGCCAGTCAGTCTATGTAAAATTCTTTTTGATAAGTAATGAGAAGAGTGATGGAAGCCATGAAAGTTCCTTGCTACCAGTGTTAAATTACTCTTCAATTATTGGCATGTGGCACTTCAAATAATTTTCTCTCAACAATCTAAGAAAGCAAAGTATCTGAAACTGTCTCTTTTTCCACTTTTTAACGTATGCAAACCATATGAGCAATTAACTCACCTTTCATTTTTGAATATTATTTTTTGTCAGATTATTTAATCTGTTATCTACATTTTGGACTCTTATCCTCCTCTTTGTTGCCATATTAATGCCATTTCAGCTGTTGTACACAGCCTACTTCAGGTGATTGGATTTTCAAACTGAACTTTCATCCACCAGTGTTCTAGTTCCAAGATGTCTCAGTATCAGTTATTTCTCTTTAACTCAACTATCCAAGTTTTTTTCTTCACCTAAGCTGTAGCTAGGTATTGAACTCACAACTCTGGGTCATGTATCCTTGAGACATGGAACTAGAACAATCTCAGAAATGTATTACAGATATTTAATCTGTTATATGCACATTTACTTTTCATGATAATATGTTAAAACTGCAGACTTCATCAATAAATTCCTTATCTTATTTTATTAAAATTACCAATGTCTTTCCTCATCATCATCATCCTTCATCTTGGTGTTAGTATTCTAAAATACTCGCCACTTTGGATCTGGGATATGTTTTGATGTGAAAGAGTTTGGCTTTATCTTATGGAATAATAGAAAATCTTTCGACTAAGCTGTTGATATGTCGAAGTTGAGTTGGAAACAGTATTGAAGAATCTGTCTGCCACACCAATGGACAAAGTGTACATGGAAAACTGGAACACAGTTTGGCCAGCTGCTTTGTTCTCTTGAATACATTAACACCAATGGTCCTTAATCTACACCGACTAGAGGTGGTTCTTGACCTTCCCAAAGGAACCTTGGGGTAAGATGTGCTCTTTATGCTAATCAAATGCATCAAAATTCTCCATTTTCCATCATATGTGAGGACAAAAAATCTTTAGTGACATTTTGGATTTCTTTAGAGATTCTTGATAAAATCTGTAGAATCTGCAATGTTATTGCCATCTCAGTTTCAGTCACTTCCCCAACCACCCATAATGTAGCTTCCCTGTGCCTTTTCTATAAATATTTTCATGGTAATTGTTTTCAAGAACTTCCTCTACAGTACTTAGACTTTATGAAATTTAAGAACCCAGTCTGTACAAGATTGGCAGCCAGGTTTCAACATTTTACAGTCAAAATGCTTAGACATAATCATAAGTTCTATGCTAACAGTTTCTACTATTGCACTTTTTGCCTGTGAAACTCTTGCTTCCCACTCAACTTTGAGCTTCAAAAACTTAAATTCAATCTTGTCTTCTTAATTCCTGTTCTTTTATTATCCTTTCTCCTTAATAGTATATTTTTCTCATGTTCTCTAACACTCAGTAACCCTTTGCATAATAATGGATTTATTGCCTTGATTGGGGTGAGATGATTAAAAAAAATTCTTCCATTAATTATTTTAACCTCCCATTGATTTCTGATTTAGTTAGCATTTTCCTTAATCTGGAAATCAACGTGTGTGTGTGTGTGTGTATATATATATATATATATATATATATATATAGTGTGTGTGCAAAATTTCAGATATAACTAATATATATCTATAAAAGGAGAATATGAATAAAGGCAATGAAAACTTACAGCCTCTGATGGATTTTCACTTTATCAAGGCAAATGTAAGGATTTTATTTTGCAACATATTTATAAGCAAAAGTAAAATGTTAGTTTATTCAAAATATATTCAAAAAATTTTTTGAAAAACTAATATTTTTGCTTTTTTGTTTATAAATACATCAGAGGACGAAACAGGTTGGCTAAAAAAAAGTTTCCTTTTGTCTTTATTCACGCACATTCAATATAACATTATTAGACAAGAGTGGATAATATTTTTACTTTAGCTCTTATATAATCGTACCTGGTAAAATGAATATCAAAATAATTGTTTAAGTGACTCAGCTGGGATGCATTCCGTTACAAAATGCAGGGTTTTCTCCCTTAAGATATATACCTGCTTGTAAATGTAAGTATATTTGTAATTATTAATACATACTTTATAGCTCTGTTAAACTACATTGAGCACTGTTTTGTCTACACCATTGATTAAATAGTTATTGGCTCACCTATATGATTGATTGTATCTGTTCTACATACGTGTATTAAAAAGAACAAAATTGCTTTTTAAAAGATTATGAATGAAAAAAATAATTTGGCAAGATATCTCTAAAGATTTCTTTTTTAATTGAAGTCACATCGTTAATTGTATTTTATTTTGAGATTTTGGAACCAACTGAAATAAAATAGATTAATCCCTTAAAAAATATACAAACTTCATTTTCTTCAAGGAGAATAAATATAAGGTGATTGTTTGAGAAAAATAGCAAATTTCACAGAGTTCAGTCAGGTTGTCCATATTCCCTATCAGCCTCTTTTCTAAGTCATACTTTTGGGGACATATTTTTTCCTTGAGGTCCAGATGTTATGATAATTTGTGGTAAGAGACATTTCCCCCATTCAGTCAGTCACCATGCATGATATGCACTTAGGTGATCATGTATCTTTTGATAAATTACTGACAAGGCGGGTTTTTTCTTGCAGTATGTTGCCATTTTTTTCTGCAGTAGACTAGTTGCTACCCAAGGCTATAAAACCCAGTCTGTCCTGCTATTTACACACAATTGGTGGGGAGAAGAGGATTCATACCTTTCCTGGTGTGCATACGCAAGCAAGCAAATAATCGTTAAATTTATGCATGAGGTGTAAACGTAATAGTGCTCAATGTGGTTATACAGAGCAAAGATGTGTATTAATTAGTACATATACACATACCTACGTTACTCGTGCCCGATGAACTGGGAACACCACCCAGCAAAACTATAGTCACACGCCAAAAACGTAGGTACGCGTATATGTACTTATTAATACATACATACATATACATATATTATACACATTATTTCTTACTATAGTATAAACGTTATTTTTAGTGGGCACACGTGTTTGAGTTGCTATCTCTGTTTTGTATTTTATTAAACAGTGAAATGAATAACAATCAGCTTAAATTGAGAAGTTCTAGGAAAGAAAAATTGTACCTCAGACAGGAATTGATCACAGCCATCTTGCTAAACGTACCTACTTTGATCCGGAAACAAATATCCTTAATGAAATGAATGACTCAAGTGGTAAAGAAGCAAGAGTTGTTTCCCCTAGATCAAGCGTATACCGTCAAATGCATAATGAAGTGTTTTTCTGTCGTTGAACAGCGAAATTAGCTATTATTGACAGATGTAAGCTTAACAACATTAGAAATGCTCATAATACAGTGTTAATGACAGGTTCTAAAAATAAAAGAAAAGTTATTAATTAAAAAGCAAGAAGAAAGGACTATTAACAATAAGAAGAAAATGCATGTTTGTTAGCAAAAGAGACAGCCCACGATGTGAGTTACATATTGTGGACATTAAGATGCAGAGGGTTTAACCATTTGGTTAACGTGGTAAAAGAAGATGGAAAATGTGATAGAAAACAGAAAACTCATAGGAATAGTGAAAGATATCTTCCAGGAACTAAACATATTATTGAGAGATAGGAAAATTTCAATATCTGTCCATATTTCTGAGATGAGGTATTGTAACTATATACATTGTTTGGACTGTTGTCCTCATCTTTATTGCTATATTCACGTTTTGACAATTGTACCTGAAGAAGACTGGAGCATACAACAGTTGAAACATTGTGAATATGACAATAAATATGAGAACAACAGTCTGAACAATGTAAATGTAACTGAGTTATCAAAACAACAGCAGAAAACTGGAATTTGTTTAACAAGTTTATTACCTTTTGGTACAGAGAAACATAATGTAACTATGGAAGAAAATGTTTAGCCGTGAATGACAAACAAAGCAAAGGTGACTGCTCTTGATGTAGGAGTATTTTTATCTGTTTTGTCTGACGGGCAAGTCTAAACTTGTAGGGAAATATTCTCCCTCACAACAGTAAATGATGTAAATAGGAAAATTTCATAAGAAACAAAGTGAGGTAAGCTGTTATGTGAACTCTTATATGACTGAATGCTGGACAATTTCCTCAGAAATCAAGAATAGAATCAAAGTGGCAGAGATGTCGCTCTTCAAATACTGAGAATACTGGGGAGAAAATATGTAAGCAACAAGGAAATTTTAAGAAGATGAACTAAAAGGACTTACTTACTGAGGGATACTTGGAATCAGAGATCAATGAAATTTTTGGTGTACATAATGAGAGCAATGAGGGTCTTCACACTCACCAGACATTAGTGAGTGTAAAAGAAGCTGAGTGAATCAGCAAGATGCACAATGAAGTGCAATTAGTTTCTGTGATTGAAGAGTGGAAGGATAAGAAGTTAAAAAATATTTAGAGCAACAAAAGAGAAGAAGCTGTGGAGAGCTACAACATCCCTCATTCTGTAGGTTTATTGATTGATTTGTTTTTTTTCTACAGCTTATAAAACTTTTACAGGTTATTTAAAGCCAAAAAATATTTTTAGATTGTAAGAATTGTTTGGAGATAATAATGATTTACTGATACAAGTTTTACTAATTAACCCATAGCTGGGGGAAAATTGGATTCATACCTTTCTCAAAAATATTTGTGCATATGTGAATATAACAAACCTGACTGAAATTGGAACTTAACTCTGATTAACAATTCCAAGCTTACAGCACCTGGTATTCCCAAGCAGTCACCTATCTCGTTACTGACCAGGTTCAATTTTGCTTGAATTTGATCATACGAGAGCCAGTGTTTCAATGTGATATAGCTGTAAACCCTCATTCTGTAAGAATATAGTACATAAAAGAAAGAGAATTGGACATTTCCTATTGGTGCTAAAGTTTGGTCTTCAAGCTCAAGTAAAAGCTAGGATTTTGAATGCTGCTTTTCTAGGCTCTCTCTAATTTGAAGTTTGGAGTAACACAATCTTCTATCTGACCTTGTGCCTTATTAAATTCAGTTTATTAAAAGCTTGTCCAGATCAATGTGTAATTATGGGG
Source organism: Acanthosepion pharaonis (assembly GCA_903632075.3). Lineage (NCBI taxonomy): Eukaryota > Metazoa > Mollusca > Cephalopoda > Sepiida > Sepiidae > Acanthosepion > Acanthosepion pharaonis. The sequence continues at coordinate 1,368,428 of CAHIKZ030004588.1, read as the reverse complement.
CTTCCCTCATGTCTGTGATGGTCACATATCATACAAGTGTCAGAAGGTGATTCTCAAAGACAGATAAAAATTAGAATTTCAAATATTGATTTTTGAGATAAAAAGAAGAGATTGCTACAACAGGAACTTTCTACGTTCTTTTGGTTTTATACAAAAACAAAAATGCATAATTTTATATGTAACAATTATAATTTTAGTATGTAACAAATTATGCAGTATTTATTTCAATTAACCATGTTACTTAAAACGATTACTTCACTACTTATTTAAATATAAGGTCTTAATTGGCAATGATAATTGCTATGAAAATTCAATGTTGATTATTTACAGCTAATTTGTTTATATAATGCACTGGCTATTGTTTGTGTTGCATGGTAATAATTATAAGTAAAATGATGCATTAAAATAAGTAACCAAGTAATTGTTTTAAGTGCTCGAAATATACAGGTGTCAGGAAGATAGGTAAAAGGTAGAATTTCAAATGGTAATTTTTTTTTCTCGAGGAGATTGGCACAATACAATCTTTCTATGCTCTTCGTTTTATATAAAAACAAAAATGCAAAATTCTAATATGTAATAAATTACGTAGCATTTATTCCGAACCATGTTACTTAGATTGATTATTTCACTACTTAAATGTAAACTGTCTTAGTTGGCAATGACATGTGATGACAGATGGCTATAAAAAGTCACTGTTTATTATTTACGGTTAATTTGTTTAAATAATGCACTGATTACTGCTTACGTCGTATGGCAATAATTAGAAGTAAAATGATGCATTAAAATAAGTAACTAAGTAACCGTTTTATATTTTCCGAATATCGGTGTCAGTCAAATAACAATGTTATAATAAATATATCAGAGCTTATCTAAGATTAAAGGGGAATAACTGCTATATTCCTTAGCCTGAAAGCCATATGAACTGCTGACGTCGCTACCGATTTTTTTTTGTGATTTGCATAATGGCCGATCAGGCGTAAAAATGTCTGTTGATCCAAGTTTAATGGAAATTTAAGTCAATCAAAGTCTGACAAAGTTTAGGATCATTTTTTAAAAATTCAGAAGAAATTTTAAAAATTCAAAATACATCAAATAGAATTCCACAGAAGATAGTAGTAAAAAAAAAAAAAAAAAATTCGTGTGTTCAAAATGTAGCATTACGGTTTATTAATTCAGCAATGGATTTGATGACGGCAGGATTTGATTTCCAATTTTATAAATCCAGAATTTGTTTTCTGCTTTTATAAATCCAAAGTGTAATATACTGGCTATTATATTTTTCTAGTTTTTTATTCATTTATTTATTTATTTTACAATGATGTTCATCCTTTACAAGGCCCGAGAGCCAGTCGAAGTAGAGGGATACAGATTAAGAGGCACAGATTATGCAGATATGTTGGGAATATAATGGTTAACCCTGGACTTGAACAGGTCAAGATTGTAGGGAGCGGGGAAGCACCCTCTTGGGAGTCAGTTCCACAAAGCAGGTTGAGAATTACAGAGTAAGAGGCACAAATTTTGGATTTTGTGGTAAGATAACGGTTAACCCTAGATTTTATGGTGTATTTTACAAATCCTAAGCTTCCTTTTTGTTGCCAAATAACAGACAATTCCGATTAACATTAACTTTGCAAATTTTATGCTTGTAAGTCAAAGAAATATCATTCATAAAAACTGAGAATTACTTTAAAAATGGTGGAATTTTGTAAGTTAATGCTTATATTTATTGATTTCGATTGCCTCGATCTGTGGAGGTTCTTTAGATATGGATAGAACAAAATTTGTCAGTAAACAATATGAACTTCATTATCTAGAAACTAAAAAATCTATAAATGAACATTATAATTAACAAATTTTAATTAGAGAAACATTCTTTTAATATTAGGACAAGTTATCAACTAGAATAAACAGACAAACACATATGTCCGCATATGCACACACAATTATACTGTGAGATTTGTTTTATAGCTGGAAGATTATCAGAGATAGAGAATTTGTAGACATAAACAGTGAAAACATAGAAATCAACACTGTACTTTAACAAGTAGCAGTTTCGCAACTTCAGCAATTAAGACACCATGTGATGATCATTTATGTTCGGATGATTGTTTAAAACATGAAATCAACAGTCACCATGTAGTTGCAATTTCTATGTTCACACTGTTTATCTATCTATCTCAGTATGGTCATATATATATATATATATATATATATATATATATATATATATATATACATTTTTCTGTAGTTCACTGCGACCAGCAAGCAGAAATATTTCTTCTCCTGATGATGGCCATGTTGGCCGAAACTAGTCGAGGAATCTAAATGAAATAATAATAATAATAATAAAAATGAAAGAATATTAATCTACAACCCAGTGTGTCTAAAGATTTTAATTTTTTAATATTTTTTATTGTTCAATATATATATATATATATATATATATGGTATACTTAGGCAGCATGTATTCATCCAAACAAATTTAGCAATGTTTAACATTTGTGTCAACAAAAACTTCACACTGCTATTACTGTATAAATTTTTTCACTCCCTTGGCAATGTTTATTTACAAGATTAAAAAAATATGTGAACCAAGTACAATTTATAAAGAAAGAAATCTTTTTATTCAAAATTTATAAAAAATTACAAAAATATATAAACCAACAACGATGTAATATTTATTGTGTACCATTTCATAAATAACTATGAAAACAAGGTTTTTCACTATTTACATTATTTGGACTATTGTCTTCATCGCCATATTTATTTCAGCCGTTGTACACTCCGACCTTCTTCAGGTGGTTGGAATGTCGAACTGAACCATTTATTTCGCTCACTGGGGTAGACTGTTCTAGTTCCACGTGCCATGTTTTTTAATGGATGTCAGTTATCAGTTATCTCCTGTTAATTCCACTCTCCAAGTTCTCCACTGCCTTAACCAGAAGACTATTGTCTTCATCGCCATATTTATTTCAGCCGTTGTACACTCCGACCTTCTTCAGGTGGTTGGAATGTCGAACTGAACCATTTATTTCGCTCACTGGGGTAGACTGTTCTAGTTCCACGTGCCATGTTTTTTAATGGATGTCAGTTATCAGTTATCTCCTGTTAATTCCACTCTCCAAGTTCTCCACTGCCTTAACCAGGTATTGAACTCACACTCTTTGAGTCCTGTCACTAGATCTAACGCCTTTATCCACTGTGCCATGTGTCCTTGCAACTGCATGGTGACAAAGATGAGGACAATAATCCGAATAGTGTAAATAGTGTACATAATATCTCATCTTAGAAATATAGACAGAACAAATTTTTTATTCATAATTTTATAAAAATATTAACAAACTATAAAGCCAAAAACTATGAATGAATATATGATATTTATTATTATTATTATTAGATGAAGCCTTGTCAATTCTTATTCATTTTTCACTAGTATTTCTTTCATCTTCATTTCAATTGCTCTATTTCCACTAGTAGTATTAGTAGTAATATTATCTTGAATTTTATTATTATTATTAGATGAAGCCTTGTCAATTCTTATTCATTTTTCACTAGTATTTCTTTCATCTTTATTTCAATTGCTTTATTTCTACTAGTAGAATGAGTAGTAAAATTATATTGAATTTTACTATTGTTATTAAATGAAGCCATGTCAATTTTTATTCATTTTACACTAGCATTTCTTTCATCTTCATTTCAATTGCTTTATTTCTACTAGTAGTATTTATTTCCTCTAGTTATACCATTAGTACTACTATCTTGAATTATATTTTTATTGTTATTCGATGAAGTCTTATCAGTTCTTATACATTTTTCACTGATATTTCTTACATCTATATTTCAATTGCTTTATTTCCATTAGTAGTAATATTATCTGGAATTTTATTATTATTATTAGATGAAGCCTTGTCAATTCTTATTCATTTTTCACTGGTATTTCTTTCATCTTCATTTCAATTGCTTTATTTCCACTAATTGTATAAGTAATAATATTATCTTGAATATTATTATTATTAGCTGAGGCCTTGTCAATTTTTACTTATTTTTCACTATTATTTCTTTCATCTTTGTTTCAATTGCTTTATTTCCACTAGTAGTATTAGTAGTAATATTATCTTGAATATAATTATTATTAAATGATGCCTTGTTAATTCTTATCTATTTTTCACTATTTTTTTTAATACTTTGTGACATCAGTCAATTTGAAATCCAATGTTTTTGTCCAAATTTTGTTTAATCATTGTCATACTAATCACTATTAAGCAAATGAAAATGCTACAGTCAATAGTAGTATAATGACACAGCTCATCAGAGAATGTCGCTTACAGAAATATAGGTTGGCATATTAACATCTTTCCCTTCCCATTTACCTAAATAAAATGTATGACTTTTGTGAACTTTCATATTTGCAATCACAATTGCTAAAAATAAATGTATTGTTATTGTAAACACTTTTTTCAACTCATCATGTATTTGTCTTGTTTAATTTTTTGCCAGATTTATCCAGCCACCTGTGGAATCACCTTTGTGACTTCACCAGAAAATTGTCTACCGACTGTTTATTTGATGCATGTATCTCAGAGATCCTAAAAGGAAACATTGTCCATTTTACATGATCCATTAGTAGAGGGGATGCACGTTTTTACAGCTTTGTATGGAACAAGGTTATGAACTTTTGAACAAATTGAATTCAACATTTTCAGAAAGAATAAATTTCTACATGTAGAGATTATGAATAACATGATTCACAAAGAGAGAAAATATACTTGTGTGTACACATATAGCTGAAAAGGTTACAAAAATATTTATAGGGTTAGCATTAGTAATATGCATCATGGGACTGAGTGACTAAATCTTCCTAGAAGCAAAGACTGGACAAGTCTTCTACCTTCCATATTCTAGAATGGGGAGAGAGAGAGAGAGAGATATTCTTTTATTGTTCTGAAACAGCACCATCTGCTGGGTATCTTGACAGACCTGCTGAAGATAATCTCCCACCTTTGAAAGAAATGTTTTTCTCTTGTATTTTTATAATAAATTAAATAATTGTCAATGAGTCTATGTTTCATTTAAAGTCAGTTAATCATGTCTGCTTATAAAATGTCTCTGTAATATTCTCAAATGTATTGAGTAAAATGCATCAAGTAAAAACCAGGTTTTGGGAACATGTAACTTTCAATGGCAAAACAATAATCTTTCTTTTTTCTTTGAATTCTTTTTCTGCCATTTCATGTTCACCTATGAAAATTAGAACCAAAATCTATATCATTCTGCTAAGCTCAAAAGCCATTGACTGTGAGGTCAATCTTTACATTGAGACAGCTTAAAAATGTCCCTTTATCCACAATTAAGTCAAGCTCTCAGATTGACTGCAGTCAAGATCATAGAGTCATTAACTCTGTGATTATTTAATTATCTGCCTATTATGTGCTTTGCCAGGGCTACATTTTTCTATTTTCTCATTGTCCTGAAACAGTACCACCTAGCAGGCATTTTGGCAGATCTGATGGAGGTAATCTCCACAGCTTTGAAAAAATAATTTTCTTGTATTTTTATAGTAATTGATAATGAATCCATCTTTCATTAAAAGTAAATTAATGGTATCTACCTGAGTCAATTAATGGTATCTACTCTAATGTTTTCAAATGTACTGAGTAAAAATGTATCATATCAATGCCTGTTTTGAAACCGATGAAGATTCTGATTTGGGGACGGCTGATAGCACAAAGTACTAGAATTACAAACATCAAAAAAACATTTCTTTTGGTATTTGTGCGACATTCAAAGTTTCACCTCAGTTTGTTTAATTTTGCTGGTCTTATACCGTAAACTTTATCTTTTATCTTTTAAGTATCCCTATAAAAGTCGAGTGGTGTAAGTTGTGGTTAATTTGGTGTGTATTCTGTTGAACTTCTTTCTCCAATCCTGTTTACTCCTGTCTTGATAATTGTCAATGATTTAATAGTAAGTTCAATAAAATCAAACTGACAACTGGTTTCAAAAATGACTAACAATCTGTAGTTAACTGGAGCAAAAAATGGCTTGTCAATTTGAACACCCCGAAATGTATCAAATAAAATACAAGTAAAAACCAAGTTTTGTGAACTTGTGACTTTCAAAGTAAAAAAAAAAAGAACTTTTCTTTTCTCTTTGAAATCTTTTTCTTTTGTTTGATATTTACCTATTAAAACTAGAACCAAAATCACTATTCTGGATTGACCAGCAAATTAAGTTCAAAAGCCATTGACTGTGAGTTCAATCTTTACATTGAGACGGCTTAAAAATATCACTTTCTACACAATTAAGTCCAGCTTAGTATCTCTCAGATCAACCATAGAATCATTCTGAACTTGATGATCCTTTTATTAGCTGCACAGTCTGCATTTCAACAGGTCTACATATGGTTTTGAATTTTGTCCTTCTCCTAGACTGGCCATCAACCAAGGCTTAAGAGTGCATTCTGCCCTACTATTTATCCATAGTTGGAGTTTTTGAATTCAGAGTTAATCTTCTCCTAGACTTTGCCATCCAAGGCAAACAGGCTAGTCTGTCCTGCTATTTAACCCATAGCTGGGGAGAGAAGAGATGCATTCATACCTTTCCCAAATGTATTTGCTTGTAAGTGAATGTAACAAACTCAACTAGAATTTGAACTAGGCTCTCCACTTCCTCAATCCAAGCTGCTATCCATTACTCCACCATACCCCCTCTAAGAATATTTCAATCTAAGTGACATATATATATATATTTAGAATTGAAATATATTCAATGTCTTTAATTTGAAAGAAAATATCACATATTTCAATCGCGGGATGACCAATTGTTGAATGGATTTAGTGAGAGAGATAATGTAGTAAATAGTAGTTGGTATTATAATGGATGTAATAATGGCATCTCAATTTCCAGGAACCAGTTCTATAAAGGCAGGTAATCATTATGAACCTATTCTGCTTATTTTCTTTTCAATCTGAGAATGAAAACAAATCACATTATAGTATTAAAAAGAATGAAACAGTTTTGATAATTTAATAGAAAACATTTATTTATTAAGATATTTCCAGATTGAAATTCTCTTCTCATCATATTTCTGTTCAGAAGTAGAATGTTTTTTTTTTTATTCTAGTGTAATCAGCTGTGTTATGGTTTCTTAGCCACATTTAAACTGAATCACTGCAGTCCCAAAGATCCAATGGAAGACCTATCCAATTTATGACTAGATTTGCCATATTTTTAACTTCAAAACAATTTCTTTTGTTAGAATAAATTATGTTCAACACAGAAAAACATCTTTCAGACTCCACAGAACTTACAGCAATGGTATTAATTATCTTTTTAGCTATTATATATCAACTATTAATATACAAGATTATTTTCAGATAATCCAACAACTAATTTGCTAAACATTCATAATTTTAAGAATCCTTGCTGGTTAAACACATTTTTTGCAGGTATTTGATAAGAGCATGATGACAATTTTTTTCCATTTTCAAGATAAGTTACGACTAGCTACATTTGAAGGTTTCTTTGAAAAATCTCTTTAAGAGGAAAGAAACAATGCAGTTATTTATAAGAAGAGTTGAAATTAATGCATGTCAGATTTCACAGTTCTTGCACAACACCTTCATAGACAGTCTGTGAACTTTTCAGCACATCCTCCAAGTTTTTGTAGCAAGTAGGTAGCATTGCAAGGTCAAAAACCTTGGGTTTTAAATTTAGAGATATCCTTCTACTATTTAACCCACAGATGGAGGGAGAAAAATGGATTCATAGTTCTCCCAAGAGTATTTGTGCAAAATGCAACAAACTTGGTCAGAATTTAAACTCAGCATAGTGATTCTGATTTCCACAAAATTAACAGTTATACTAGATCAGTGTTTCTCAATGTTTTTAAGCAAAGGCACACCTAGGAGCACACTAAGCAAAATGTTTAAGGTTATACATTTAAATGTTACAAAATAAAACTATACATTTAAAAAAAAATACACGCATAAATATGAACTTACTTTATTTCAATGTTTCTATTCAGACACTATTTACATTATTTGAACTATTGTCCTCATCTTTGTCACCATATTTATTACAACATTTTCAGCTTTCTTCAGATGGTTGGAAAGTCGAATTGAACCCTTTATTTCGCTCACTGGGGTAGACTGTTCTAGTTCCACATGCCATGTCAGTTATCACCTATCTCCTGCTTAATTCCCTCTCCAAGTTCTCCACCGCCTTAACCAGGTATTGAACTCACACTCTTTGGGTCCTGTCACTGGATCTAACTAACACCATTATCCAATGTGCCATTTGTCCATGAGGACATCTGTGTATGAATTTCTGAGTATTATAAATCTAATGTCTTCAGCAACCATTTTCTTTACCAGTGCTCATATTGCAATTTTTGCTGTTATTATCACTTTTCTCTGGAATTCCTTATTACTGGTTCTCATATTATATTCATTTAGATGCTTGGTCAGCTCAGGAGAATTTTGTGGCCGAGCATATGTGCAGATTCCTTTAGTTTACGAATTTTCCAATGGTGTTCCATTCATCAGAGATCTATTTCCACACACACACAGACACACATATATATATATGCACACAGGGAAAATATTTTGCAGCACTTTAAGAGGATCATATGGCACACTAGAGAATCATTGCACTAGACACATGTTCCTAAAAAAAAGCATCAGAGATCTATTTCCACACACACACACACACACACACATATATATATATATATATATATATATATATATATTTTTTTTATATATATGCACAGAGTGACAATATTTTGCAGCATTTTAAGAGGATCATTTGGCACACTAGAGGATCATTGCACTAGATACATGTTCCCCCAAAAACATCAGAGATCTATTTCCACACACACACACACACACACACACACACATATATATATATATGCACAGAGTGGCAATATTTGCAGCACTTTCAGAGGATCATTTGGTACACTAGAGGATCATTGCGCTAGACTCATGTCCCTAATAAACATCAGAGATCTATTTCCGCACACACATACACAAACACACACACACACATATATATGCACACAGTGCCAATATTTGCAGCACATTAAGAGAATCATTCGTCACACTAGAAAATTGCTGCACTAGACACATGTCCCTAATAAACATCAAAGATCTAGTTCCACATACACACACACACACATATACACACACACACACACACATATATATATATATATATATATATATATATATATATATATATATATATATATACAGTGACAATGTTTTGCAGCACATGAAGAGGATCATTTGGCACACTAGACAATTGCTGCACCAGACTCATGTCCCTAATAAACATCAGAGATCTATTTCCACAAACACATACACACACACATTCATATACATATGCATGCAGTGACAATGTTTTGCAGCACATGAAGAGGATCATTCAGTACACTAGTGAATCATTGCACTATACTCATGTCCCCAATAATCATCAGAGATCTATTTCCAAATTCACATACACACACACTATATATATATATATATATATATATATATATATATATATATATATATATATATATATGCATGCATTTATAATACTTTACAGCACATTAAAAAATCATTTGTCACACTCGAGAATCACTGCTCTAGTCTCATGTCCCCTAATAAATGTCAGAGTTTTATTTCCCTATACACACACACACACACACACACACACACACACACACACACACACACACACACACACACATATATGTATGCATTTACAATACTTTGCAGCATACGAAGAGGATCATTCATCAAAGTAGAAAATCACTGCACTAGACTCATGTCCCTAATAAACATCAGAGATCTATTTCCACATACACGCACACACATATATATGCATGCATTTACAATACTTTGCAGTACATTAAGCAGATCATTCATCACACTAAAATATCACTGCACTAGATTCATGTCCCTAATATACATTAGAGATATAAATTTGATTGTGATTTAAAATTCACTGTCAAATTGAATTCTGCTGAAAACGTAAAGGTTTTGTCCTTGATATTCTGATTCAGAATAAGAAAAACAAAAACATGATACTTGGAATCGTGTTATATTTCTTGTATTGAAATACAGTATCCAAAAAATTTTGACATAATTTTAATGATTATGAAGTAAATATTCATTAAAATATATTTTGTTTTCAATATTTAATAGAATCTACAGACAGACTTTAATCATTCCTTATTTATGCCTGTTTTCAAACTGATAAACTTTCTGGTCAGGGCATTCTGCTGATAGAACAAAGTATGTAATTGCAAACATCAAAAAATCGTTTTGTATTTGACCACCTTCAAAGTGTCCTTCTATTTGTTAAGTTTTGCTGGTCTTGTACCATAATCTTTTAAGTATCCCTAAAAAAAAGTCTAGTGTTATAATGAGTGGTGAATATGGACTGTTTTCTACTGAACTTCCTTCTCCAATCCTGATTACCCTTTGCTTAATTATTTAATTACTCCAGTCTTAGTAATAAATTTAATCAGTTTGATAAAGTCAAATTGACAACTGATCTCAGAAATGACAATCTTTTAACTGGGGCAAGGAATGGCTTGTTCATTTGAAGACCTCCAAAACAAAACTGCTCTCTTTAATTAGTCTGAGTGAACCATTTTGCCTTCCATCAGCATGGCTGATACTAACCTCGAGGTGAATGACACATTGCACCTTCTCGGGATAACATTTCCTGTTGACATGAAGTAGAAAGATTGTATTGAATCAATTGTCTGCTTGCAAGTAAGGTTAGTTCACTGTGTTGTGCTAGACAATTTTTCTCTTCAGAATCTATCTTAGATATTTATAAGTCTACTATTCATCTACATTTTGAATATTGCTGCCATATCTGGGCTGGTGCTTCTGCTATATATTTAGAGATTCTTGATAAAATCCAAAGAAGAATCTGCAATTATGGTTATGACCTCTATTCTTCAAAATATAAAACAGTATTTTAAAAAGCATTGATAATGGAAGCAGCATGCAAAGTTCAAATTCCTACTGTTTGTTATGTTCCCTTTTGAACTATAAAAACTATCGCACTTGTTGGCTAATGCAGCAGATATGGCTTCCTTATTTTGTTCGATTCAGCAGCAGCAGCAGCAGCGAAAATAATCCACAGGGTACAACCAGAAATCCCTGCAGTTATAAAAGCCTTGAGCGAGCCCTATTCAGCCTCTTTCCCACCTTCCTGTTCAATATCCAGCTCTCTTTTCCATTCCCCATTTTGGCAGTGTCTACCTTCAAGCTCGTTATTTTCCATTTCTTACTTTCAACGATCTCTCCCTTCAAGACACTTACTGAATGGCTATAGGCAACCCTTATTGCGAATGAAGAGGCCTGTCTTGCCAGTTTCATGTTAGATTTCTCATTCCTTCTGTGGAAACCGATAGAGAAATCTCCCTTTGAAACACCCACCAAAGGAAAACTACACACAAACCTTGCTGCAAAAGACGAGGCATATCCTAGCAGTTTCACACTTGGATTCCCATGGAAACTAGTGGAGAAATCTCTCTCAACCAAAACAACTACTATACTCAAGAACTTTGTTATCTCAGAAAGTCCCACTTTTTTCCTGGAAAATACTATTTTGCACACATTTTTCAACCAGAAATAAAAGTTATTGAACAGTTATTTTCAAGTTTTGGGTTTTTGTTTATTCCACTGACACTGCCAAGCACAAACACACACGTAACCAGGAAAAATCCCCACAGCACAAATACCTTCTTCCCTTATCTATGGATTAAATAACAGCCAGTCTAGGAGAAGAAAAGTTTTGAATTAAAAAAGTGGTTGGGCATGGGACTGGAAACTAGTTGCTATAGAAACCACAGCAACAACACCAAATGTGGTAAAGTTGTGGCCGTCTTCTCCACAGGGAAGTCTAATGTTATTAATGAAGAAACAGTCTGGAATGGCAGGTGGAGTGTAGTAGGGAGGCAAAGTATTATTAACACCTGCTTCATATTTATGGTGCTAAGCTTCTTCTCCTGGGATTTTAAGAAGCTTCCATTTGATCAAAAGGGCATCTGGCCACTGACTGCTAAGAGATGTGACACCTGCCTTGCTTCTTCAGATAAGATTTACTCAATTGATATTCATATTTGTAAATAAGCCACTTTTGATGCAAAGCAGATGTAATAGAATTTGCTTGTGTTTATATCAATGGCCCAGAGTTTCCACAGCCAAAAAAGCCTCAAGTTTTATGACGCAAAACAAGAACATAGAACTTACTGACAGCAACCCATCTTAAAATTATTTCAAAACAGAAGCTCATTTTAGAAAACTAAAATATCTCATATTTTCACTCAATATTTGTTCTTGGATTGATAAACAACTTGAAAACTGATTAAAAGAAAAACAGTATCATTTTGTTTAATGTGCTGTGTCCCCTCAGAATGTGGCTGATCATGGCTCTCCACAACCTCCTATCTTTTCTAGCTCTAAGCAACATTTTTCACCTTACCATCACTTCTAGACCCTGCTCTCATCCATTTGCATAAATCAGAGAAAAACTGAATAGCTTACTTAAGTTATTCAGTTTCTCTCTGGCCTTCAAAATATCCTGTAAGTGTCAAATTTTCCAAGTTTATTTTCCTCATTATTAAATGAAGAGAGGTCCTAGGCTATTCCACTTGTGAGGCCCTTCCGAATCTTCTCCCCATTCTCACAGGTAGAGGAAAATAGAAGAATGTTAAATTAAACAATTTGAATAAAGCCAAGGATGATGATGGGTGTTTAAAATTATTGAAGGATTGTTTAGAGTCTACAATGCATTATGACAGCATGTGTTAGAAAGGCCAATAACAGTGTCAAAAATATTATACACCTTGGCTGGAGGCCCCTGCCTTAGACTTTGAAGCTCTAGGCTTCAGTCCGCTAAGCCTATAGGTAAATCCGGCACTGCTCATTTTTCACCCCAGGAATTTCAAATGTTTATTTCTGATTCTAAGTATAAATGTTCTTTTTTAAAACTTCTTTATTGCTCACATGTTCTGTCCATGGTATTCTTAGCATTCTTCTATAGAACCAAATCTCTATTGCTTCCAGTCACATCTTCATCTGTAAGGAAATTGTCCAACATTCATTGCCATGTAAGAGGATAGATATAACAAAGCAGTTCAGGATTTTTTCTAACAAAATTTTCCTGTTTCTTAAGACTCTGCTTAGTTTTTGGAAGGCATCTTTCACTGTTCCAATGTGTCTTTGGATTTCAGTGTCACATTTTCCATTTTCCCTACACAGTTAAATTTCTATTGCCTCTTCTTCATCCGTGAGGAGATTGTCCAACATTCATTGCCATATAAGGGGATTGATATTACATAACAGTTAACTTCTTACAAAACAGCTAAGTACACTTTTCTGTTTCTAACAAAATTTTGCTGTTTTTTAAGACTCTGCTTAGTTTTTGGAAGGCATCTTTTGCTGTTCCAATGCATCTTTGGATTTCAGTGTCACATTTTCCATCCTCTGTTAAAACCCTTTCTATATATTTAAATTTTTGTTCTTACTTCATTTTGGTATCCCCCTTTTGTAATTTGCATGTTGTACTGTCCTTTTTGCTGATATTCTATCTTCTTACAATTGTTGTTTAGTCCTTTCTTCTCACTTTCCTTGGCTACCTTTAATAGGAGTTCCTGTAGTTTCCTTTCTATGTCTGCTATCAACCCTGTGTTATCTGCATATCTTATGTTGCTAAGATTGTGTCAGCCAATAATGAATCCTGGTAGGATGTCTAATTTTCTCAGGACAAGTTCATTTCCTGTTGGGAAGTACATTTTCTTATGTCAGACTTGATCTCTAGGCCAGTAGACATTAATTTCACTATTTAAAAAACAGCAATGTCTTCTCAAAAAAATTATACCCACTAAATATAAATACCCGCTAAAATGTTTCCTGTCAAAACGGTTCAATGTCACCATCTCTTCTTCTCAAAAAGCTTCTTCTCCTGCACTTCCTGTCAGTGGAACTCCCTTCCCCTTACTTGCTTCCCTGATGACTATAAACTTCAAATATTCAAGTGTAATGTCAATCGACATCTGACACCCTGAGCTTGTTCCCCGTCCTTCTCTGTATATTTTCTTCAAACACACCTCTTTACTCTTATTCACAATCGTCTGTAACCCCTTGTGTGCTTGTGGCACTCCCACCTTGAATGGGGGTGAAATGCCTTGAAAAAAAAAAAAGGAATAAGAAATATATATACACTAAAGGCCAAAGATTTGGGAACGCTCTATGAATTTTGAAGAATTGAAATTGAAAGTTGTGTGCCTTTTTCAAAACTTACTTTCTCTTCCTGAAGGCTGTTATCATCATAATAATAATGATGATAATAGTGATGATAATAATAATGACGATGATAACAATGATGATGATAATAATAATAAGGAAATTAACCTATTACTGCATAAGGCCTCTGTTATGAAAAAGAGTTGAGTGGAAGGAAAGAAGGCCGAGTCCGTATAGCTTGAGTGAAGCTTTATTCTACTAGAAATCTATTCCGGTAGCGAACCGTTACAGGAAAATGGCTGACTATTTCATGGAGAGTGGAAGACAAAAACAAAGGGAAATCATTCAGTCCTGGAAAGTCAGAGAAAGATTAAATAGTTCTTTTATTTTCACCACAGCCTCCTTAAAACTTCTTGCCTGAGATTACCATTAACCTGACTGGCTAATGATGATCTGAATGGCAAATGGCTAGCAGTGTTTCTTAATACTTTACTTAATTTCTAGCAGGCATCTTTTGCAATTCCAATGTACCTTTGGATTTCTGCATCACGTTTTCTGTTACAAAATTACAAAGACAGATTCTGCTGTATTCTGATTTCTTCAATATGTAATTCACACTTTAGACACCCCCGCCACTTTTGCTGATGACCATATGTTCTGTATTTTTGCAGTTAACAGTTTGTCCTTTCTTCATCTTTCCCTAGAGTGTACAATTTAGTTCTTGTAAAATCCAGTTCCTTTACACATGATTTATGAAGAGGTTTTGTTTAGACCCTTATCACTAACCAGTTTCCTGTATGATTTACCATTCCTTCCTCATCTTAACTTTCAGATTCAAGAATTAGAAAATGCCAGATGGGGAAAAAGTTGATTGAAAACAGAAAAGAAGAACTCAGTATGAATGTCATTCTTGAAGTGTTTGGCACTCAAGGAAACAGATAATGGATAATCTAATCTGGCATTATAGAGATGTTCAGTAATTTTCTAAAAAATCAACACCATCTGAGGAAAACTTTCAAAATTCTAGTATTCTTGGATCTTTAGCAGATGAGCAAAGTTTTTACATCAGGTAATAGAATTTGCATCTGAAACTTTGCTAAAAACATCAAAAAATTAGTGAAAGACTGAATTTATTTTTAGAAATTACTTTTCCCATAAAAATAAGTTTTTATTAACACAAAACAAAGTAATTACAGCCTTAAACCTGAAGCAGGAATTTATAAAATAGACTGTAAATAATACATAGGTATATAGTAGTAAGCAAAGTTTAATAAATAAAATAAAATAAAAATATTTAAGTCTCCTTTATCATTTACTCATCTCTTTGACACCTTGTTAGCATTAACACCTGTATCGTTAAGGACAGGTCAATCAACTAACTTGGTTTCTGAAACCAGATACTTAGATAAGCAAAACAAAAGATCAAAGCAATGGACATGCACCTACACATGCACACTGCACTTGCTTGAATACTTACCACCTCAATATAAACCTAAGAAAAGAAGACTTTAAGGCTAGTTCTCTCTACACTTTTACCAGGAAGTGAAACAAGCTGACCCACTCCACTAACACGAAAGCTAATAATCAGAACAACTACCTACTACAATGAAGGAAGGGTCATGCTCTCTCTCTTTTTACTGCTTTCTCTCACTCCTGCTCTCTCTCACTCTCCTTCTCTCACTCTTTCTCCTTCTCTCTCTCTCTCCCTCTGTTCCAACATATGTTGAGCTACAAACTCTGTTTCACAACAAAGATACAAGTTTGTATTTGTTTATAAAAGAAAATAAGCCTTCCAAAACAATGTTCACCAAATGTTCACTTATTTTGAATGCAAAAACCATCATTATGTGTCAACCTCCACAGCTGAAACATCTGGGAATTTAAATAAAAGATTATACAACGACAAAAGAGATCTTTTACAAAACAATGTAGTCACCCTTCATCATGATAGATTTGACCATAATTTTGACTTAAAGAATGCAGTTTTAATTATAGGAGAAAGGTAAAAATGTATTGAATGTGCACTAATTTCAGAATCTTCCATGGCAAATTTACAACCACGATCATATAACATCTTCTTTCCTAACAAAATTGTTGCTGATACAATGTGGGATGTTTACAAACAATAAATTTTTTCATTTAGTTTTTCTAATACTTTAATATTTCAAAAATTTTTAGGTTTAGTAATGCTCATGAATTTAAATAATTTAAACATTAATTCACACACACACACACACACACACACACACACACACACACACACACACACACACACACACACACACACACACATATCTATATATCTCTCTATATATATATCACCTGCACACTCATTTATAAGGCATTGAATTGTATCACCTTATATCCTCCATAAACTATATATATATATATATATTGTGTGTTTATATATATATATATATATATATATATGTAACAGTGGGGGTGTAGATAAGTTAGGTGTTGATGCATTGTTTCCCCCTCCCCCATTATGATTATTTGTTGACTGTAATGGGGTTGATATTAATGACAGAATTTAAAAATGTATGAACATACAATGATAACAACAATAAAAAGTTGCGACATGTGTTGACATAAATAACAAGAATTTGGTTTTTCTTTTTGTGATGTGAATTACAGAATATTGGTAAGGTGTATATAAAAATGTTTTCAGTGTCTCTTTTGTTTAAAAGTCAATGCTTACTTTGTTTGGTTCCCAGAATTTCATTTGTGAGGATGCATTTGAAATCGTCTGTTTTTTATTTTCGCAGAGCACTGGCAGACCTGTATTTCTGTACTGCTACTTGTCTACTGGTCTACTCTACTATTGACTACAGCTACGGGTACCCTAGCCTACACGACTCTACTGAATCTCTTGTGGTGGAAGGGTCATTTTTATAATGAGGGTAGGATGATGAAATATCCTTCTTTTCTATCATTACTGATGGCAAGGTTATTTTTAGAATGATGAAATATCAACATCATTCTGGACTATAACATATATATATATATAACAAAACCCCTCCTGTCATATTCAGTGAAACATATGTATATATATATATATATATATATATATATATATATATATATATAAAACGCGATCAATATAACTTTATTATTCTGAAGGAGGCATGGTGGAGTAATGGATAGCGTTCGAGTTGAGAAATTGGAGTGCCAAGTTTGAATTCTGTTCAATTCATTACATTCACTTACATGCTAATACCCTTGGCAAAAGTATGAACCCTCTTCTTCTTCACCCAACTATAGGTATATAGCAGGACAGACCGGGTTCTATAGCCTTGGATGGCAACTGATCTCCGCAGAAAGAAATGGCATCCTACTGAGGGAAAAAAATCTGCCTCATCAGTCATGTATCAAAAGATACATGATCGCCTAAGTGTGTATCATGCATGGCACATAACTCTGTTTTGAAGAAGTTCTTTTGAGAGACATATGTACAAGTTTTTTTTACATTTTGTCATTCAATGAGTCACCATAAAAATTGTTACAAAACACTACACCCAACTCTTCACTGTAATTCATTTATTCTTAATTAAAATTCATTCAAGGTGCCTCCCGATAATGGTAATGGATGGGAAACTAATCCTGCAGACATTATTTATGAATAATGAGTTTGCTCCTTACTGAGTGCTCCATATCTATGACCTTGTGCCAGAACTAAACTAAGCTTAGTAAATAACATCTAATATTCAGTAGAAGATGCCTAGTTGCCATTATTTACAATAATCAGTTTTTCACACCAAAGAAAAGAAATGTTAAGCTATTCTTCAAGAACAAACTTCCAATTCTGCCAAATTTGATTGCTATCTTTAATATGCTTAGATATGAGCCTTCAAGATTAAGAATAATGGTTATCAGTACAATCATGGAATCAGTATACCAAATTCAAATTCTAACAGAGACTTTCATTTACTTTGCACAAAAGCCCTTAGAAAAGGCATGAATCAATCTTACTCCAGCTAGGGGTAAAATAGCAGGCTTTTTTAACTTGCATAACAAACAGTCTAGGGGAAATAAAAACCCATGTAAATAATAAGGCAGACTAAACTATTTACCCTTGATAGGAGAAGGAAAACTGAATTCAAACCCTCAGATATAATAGGGCAGAAAGTACTTTAGCCTTGATAGGCCATCTAGTCTAGGAAAAACAAAACTCTGAAATCATGTAAATAATAGGGCAGACTGGCTGTTTTAGCATTGGTAGAGTAATTATTCTAGGAGAAGGCCCTGACCTCAAGTGGAACTCATACATACGATCCATTGTTAAGGATGCAGATAAAATGGTCAGCTCCCTGTTCCACTCCAGTAAATACACGATTCCTCTGGCTATCCTTTATCTTCGTAACAGCCAGATGAGGCCAAAAATTGAGTATTGTTGCCATATTTGGCAGAACTTCCCAGACCTTGCTCACCAGCCTTAATAGAGTCCAAAAGTATCTGCCAGTCTTTGTGGGTGAGGAATTATTTTCCACCCTCCACCCTTTCTCCCACAGGTAGGATACGGCAAGCCTCTTACCGATCTATTGCTACTTCCATGGAAAGTGCTCAAAGTACATTCCCTGGTGCCATCAATTCAAACTTTCACAGCAAGGACACACCATGCCACTTACATAGTAGCAAACCACCCACTTTCCTTCCATATTCCATTGGTAAATTTCATTAACATCTTCTTCCCACAAACTATTGCTCTGTGGAACCAATTGCTAAGAGGATGTTTCCTCAACCCCTACAATCTTGACTTGTTCAAGGTTAGGCTTAACCATTATCTTCCTCTCCTATATATACAAATTGCCTCCTAATGTAACCATCTACCTTGAGTGGCCTCTGGGCCTTGTAAAGGTTGAACTTTATGGTAAAAAAAAATAAAAATAATGTGTATTTGAGCAGCAATCTTTTTTTCAAACATGTTTCATTAAATATGACAAAAAAAAGGAAAATATGATGAATTTGAGTAAGGGAATGTAAAAATTGTCCATAGTGTCTATAGACCTAAACACTTTCGGCCACTTCTTTAGCCATTTTAAAAGAGTTTGTTGTGAACAACCCCCACCCCGACTGTAATATTTAATGAAACAACCAATTTTAGAGAAGCAAAACTGAATTCAAACTCTCAGAGCAGGGCAGAAATCTCAGGGCAGAAGACGCTTTAGCCTTGATAGGCCAACTAGTATAGGAGAAGGAAAACTCTGTAATGGGACCCATGTAAATAATAAGGTAGACTGGGTGTTTTAGCCTTGGTATAGTAATTAGTCTAGGAGAAAAGAAAATTCAGAATTCAAAACCAACTTAAAGTGAAATGGGCTCCATCAAGCTATCTTGCCCTTAAACACAACCTGGATGAAGTGCATATGCTGCCTTTACGACCCTAATGAGTTACAAGACTTATGATCATGGTTGGGATCATTCAATGTAATAGTAGTTTGATTTCATGCCAAGTATTTTTAAAGCACAGCTTTGACTTGACCCATCAAATTGATTTTCTCTTATCTCACTTATTCCATGACTAGATCCACCTGCTGTATTTTTGGGTGTCGTTGATCTGTAGGAGAATGGAACTGGAAATCAAGTGGAGTGTGTTGGCTAAATTCAAGAGACTTTCTTCAAGATTTTAACAACACATGGTACATCGTTAATTTCCTTATGGTGACAATCTTTTTCTTATACCCTCACTAGATGCAGAGGGATATCTCTCATAGATCTATATTTATAGTACAAGTATAGTATTTATTTATAGTACAAGTATAGTATTTGTTTGTTGATAAGTAATGCCTATTATGTTACATAACATTTTCAATCCAATTCTACTTTAGTTTCTGTCAAGTGACAATCATATATTCAGACATATCTGTTCAAAGTAAATGATGTGCACTTTTGCTAGTTGAACCATAATGTTTTTTTTAGAAATAGCTGTCTTTAATTTTATGCTACTCTGTCTTTAAAAACTAATTTTGAGGAATGCTCTGCAAATTGTACTCTTGTTTAACTTTGGGCAAAGCTCTAGAAATTGTACTCATGTGTACCTTTGGGCACAGCTCTGAAAACTTTACCCATGTGCACATTTGGGCAAATCTCTGTAAATTGTACTCTCATGTAGCTTTATGCAATACTCCAGAAATAGTAAGCTTTGGAAATTGTACTCATGTGTATGTTTGGGCAAAGCCCTGAAAATTGGATACATGTGAAACTTCAACCATAAGAAATGATGTCTTCATTTCTTTCAAAAATCCAGAAAAATGGTTATAATCCAATGTAATTGTTGCCTACTCCATTACAGGATGCTTGATAACTTTTATTCAATCAGTTGTGCTTGGGTTAAACACTTTGTTTGAAATCTAAAAAAAGATCTAGCTTATATTATCGCTATGATTTTTGAATTCAGAGCTATTCTTCTTCTAGATTTGTTGCTATTTAATTCATTAACCCATAGCTGGAGGGAGTAGAGATGGATTTCTACCTTTCTCAAGAGTATTTGCGTGTAAGTGAATATAATGAATTTGACTGGAATTCAAAATTGGCACACATCTCTATTGGTTATAATATTCCAAGCCAAGTCTTTTCATTTAGTTTTGCTTTCAAGGTTCTTACATCCATTTCATAACTGTTTCCTTTATTATGTTGATTTGTAGAGGGTGTATTTTTCTTTATTTTGTCATACAAAAGTATGACAAGCAATTGTAACAATACTAATTAATGATGTAAATTAAGTTGAAAATATGTTGTTGTCAAAATAAATCAAGAGAATGAATTTACTTTGATACTCTGTAGTTTTTGTACACTCAGCCAAACCACTGAACAACAGCACTCCCAGTCAGTACGTGTCCTTGTGATGCAGCCACCTTAACAACATGGGACACAAGCTCTCTTTCAGCCCTGCAGAATCCCTCCCACTAGCTGCAGTGATGCCTGGCCCTTCTGGTCCTGCATGAATCACCTCTGAACAACTATCGGTTGCTGCAGAACCAACCTTCAGAAATGGGGATATTCCACCAATTTTGATCCCAACTGACAATGCAGGCAATAACAAGCTATAGAACATTTTGTTTGCCCCAATCTTGAAGATCCATGCATACTTAATGAGCTTGAAACCTTTATACCCCAGGCAAGGCTTTGTGTGGTGTAGCAATGTAATTAGAAGAAAACCCTGCAGGCTAGCACATAAAGTAAATGAAAATCAATATGAGATTTGTCATCTGTGTATATTTCTGAGATGAGGTATTGTAACTATTTACACTATTTACATTGTTCAGACTGTTGTCCTCATATTTCACAATGTTTCAGCTGTTGTATGCTCCAGCCTTCTTCAGGTGATATACGTTGGAACAATCTACCTCAGTGGACGAAGTAAAGGGTTTGATTTGAAATTCTACTGTATAGCATCTGAAAAAGGCTGAAGCATACAATAAAGTTTTAGATGTGAAATATTTTATTTAACTCAAGATTTGGTTCATTTCAAAGATTTGTAAATAAATGCAATTTGGAATTTTTTCAAGACTTTTGGAACTTATTGTAAAGTCCAGAGCTAAAGAAATGAATTGAAAGTTACACAGCCATCTTTTGAATGAATTTCCAGCAGAAGTAAAATAAATTGAAAGGCAGAATTTTATTTTATCTGATTTTGAGTTGCTTGACTTTTTATCCTCACCTTAAATCGGAAGTTTTGTCTACGTCCTGAATTTGTTTTATGAACACAGATTGAAAAGTGTGTGAATATTTTCAAGTCAACATCATTTTTGCCTATTTTGATTGACAGACACAGACCAAATGTCAAAGTAGAGGATATTGGGAAAGTGGTTGAAACATACCCCCATGGTGTTGTGTGCATGCAATACTGCCTGTGGGATGAAAATCAACTAGAACATGGAATTTCAGTGGTGAGGGGAGATCAAATCAGGCTCTTGCCTTAATGTATGCACAGATATTCATGGGCAGGAATTTATACCTCAATGTATCTATTTTGTATATAGGTAATAAACTCAGCTAAGTATTATTGCATATATATATATATATATATATATATATATATGAATTGGGATTAAATATGGATTAGAATTTGACAGAATGATAGGATAATTTTAAATTTGTAAACATTTATTTGTTCCTTATTCAATCATATATATATATAATATATGTATGTATGTATATATGATATTAAAGAAAAACAAAAACCATTGATGGAATCAACGGACAGCTTGCCAAAACCTAAAGTTCCTATCTAGATATAGTCTCTAATAAAAATGACAATACTGAAAAAAGAAAAAAAAAAAAAAGCCTAAGGCAAATTTACCTTTTCAGTAAAGTGCTCAAAGCCTAGATTGACTAGACTGAGCAAAAAATGCTTAGCAACATTAAATCCTATAAAAGGATGGCTCTTGTCATAACCTGAGATTCATGCTTATGTGACCTTTAGTTCAACTTGTCTGAAGATTACTTGAGCATAAAACTCTGTTTATAACTAGACTCATCTTTTCATACAATTTAAGGTTTCTAAGCATATATCTGTGTGTGTGTGTGTGTGTAAATTGTTTTCAGACAGAGTGTCAAAATAAAGGGTCAAAATGAATAAAAAGACAAGAGGAAAAACTATTCTTAGCCAATGAATTTCATCCTCTGAGGGACTTTATCAAGACAAATATAGTATTTATTTTGTAGCACAAGTTTATATACAAGAGCAAGACTATCATTGGTTTATCAAGGTGTTTAAGTTTGAAAACATTCATGAATATTCATCAAGGAGTTGAAAGGTCAGTCAAAACATGTGGAGGACACAAAGTCCCATAATGCAAAGTCTGGTAAGTCAAAAGTAAGAAAGTAATATTCAAGAAATATTTTTTGTTTTTTTAATAAATGAATATTGTTTAAATTGTGATCAGATTGTTATGGTTTGGGAAGGACATAAGTGCTGTACATCTTCAAAAACATGAGGTAAGGGATTTAACTGTGGTGGAGTAAATTGCACTACCCCCCCCATCCCCAGGTGACTATATGAACTAGTCCATAACTATAATAAAGAGCTCCAGGTCAGAAAAAGAAACCATTTTAGTCAGTCTTCAGACTAATTAATATTGGCATCACGACAATAGCCAAAGCATTACATATAGTATAAGTCCTATGATGTGTAGTATAATAGTGGCAACGAGGTATTCGAAAGTCAGGTGATTTATATCCGTTGTGACAAGGATTCAGAACTCTTACAGATTATAACAGTAACGAGGATTCAGGAACTCATACAAGTTGCAACATGGAGTTACAAGGATTTTGGAAATTCATACTAGGTGAACAAGTATGGAAAAAAATCTACTTATTGCTTCAGAAACAATGATAGGGGTGACACAAAGAACATTGGTTTAAAAACAAATTATTGTTGTGCAGAAGAAAAAAAGGTTTTTTCTCTTGGGTGTAGGAAAAACATTCTTGCAAATATGGACCAAATTTTGGCTACAATAGTTGAAATTCAGAACAACAGAAACAGCAACAACAACAAAATCAACAGTTGCTAACAATTACACAAACAGAAACAAGTGTTGTTGGATATAATTCTGATGAAAACAAAAATATTTTCAATGTCTCTTATGTCAGACACTGTCCAAAACATCACATCAAAATTTGTATATATATTCTGACGAGGTGACTGATTTTTTCCTTTGTATTTTTATAGATATGAACAAATAATTAATCAAGAATGCAGCAGCTGGGAAGATAAGAGAAAACAAGATTAATGTTGAGGTAAATAGCTCTGACAGAGTATGAAAAATACTGCAAGTATATATTAGTGATAATATCTAGGTGAAATCAGTTTGAAGACACAGTACACATTATGATGAAAATCTTAGTAACACTAGCTCTTTGTTTAATGCTCATTGGAGGTGCATGAATCTAACCAAAAAAGACGACAAAGATTTTATCACATATGTTGGTATTATCAACAAAGAATGTGAAAAGATTAGAATAAAAGAAATGATTCCAGATATGTTCAAAGGGTTAATTTTCATTCAAGGTTTAACAGCTAAAAAAGATGCAGAAATACAAGCAAAAGTTTTAATGAAAATTGAAAAAAAAAAAACCAGTAATGCAAGAAATAGTGGACAATTGCCAGACATTTCTAAATCTGAAATATGATCCTGAAGAAATTCAGAAAAAAGAATGTGCATTGGTACAAGCAAAATGTACAAAAAGGAGAATAAATCCTTGTTTCAGATGTGGTAAATTACATCTTGGAAATGACTCTACATTTAAAAATGCAGAATGTTACAAGTGTGGCAAAAAGGGACATATAAAGTCACACTGCAAAATCAAACTAAGAAAAAATTATCTTAGGAAGAAATTCATACACAGCATTGTGACAGGTAAAATAGTTACAGAAAAAAATTTGTCATTGTGAAAATAAATAATGTGGGTGTGTAAATGCTACTGGACACTAGTAGTGATATTTTAATAATCAGTGAAAACATATGGAAGGAAATCGAAAGTCCTTTATTAAAAAGGACTTCCAAAGTCATGATTTCAGTTTCTGGTTAGAATTTTTTTTTGAGAAATGATTTGTAATGTTTTATGCCATAATAAGCATGTAAAATTTAAAGCTTATGCATTAAAAATGCTATGAATTTATTCTGTACTGGAACGATGGAACTATTTGAACTTTTGGATTTGCTGATAAATGTTTATTGTAAAAATGTAAGTGGACAAGTAACCATTTTAAAAAGTCAAAGTGAAATTCTTAAGGAAGAATAAAAAACTGTTTTACAGATGTTCTGTCAAATGTACTGGCTCAGTGTTCAAAATTCAAGGCAAATTTTCAAGTAAAAAAAGGTCCAATGCCAGTATTTAAACTGAAAGGGAGCGTACCATTCACAGCATTGAAACAAATCAAAGAGTTGAACAGACTCAAAAGAATAGGTGTAATAGAAAAAGTTGTGCATGTCAAGAAAAAAATAATAAAATTTGTGTTTGCATGGATTTCTTGACAGGATTAAACAGGTGTTTAGAAACATATAAACTACCCATTACCAAGTCCAGAGGAAATTTTTTCAAAGTTATATGGTGGAGGAAAAATTTCAAAGCTGGATCTCTCTGAAGCATATTTACAAATTCAGATTGAAAAGGAATGTTCAGAATTAATGACAATAATGCATATGCAGAGAGGATTATATAAGTTTAACTGACTTCTTTTGGTATAAATGTGGTACCAGCTATTTTTCAACAAGCTATGGATACCATGATTGTTAATTGTGATTTTGCAGTGGCATATCTAGATGACATTTTAATCCAAAGTGTATCTAGAAAAACATGGAAAAGCTAAGAGTATGGATTAAGGCTCAGTGAAGAAAAAATGCATATTGGTTTTGCTGAAAATTAAATTGCTTGGTTAAATTATTGATAAAAATGGTTATCAACCAGATCCGTTGAGGGCAAGTGCAATTAAAAATATGTCTCCACCAATAAATGTGACTACATTACAAGCTTTTCTAGGACAGGCTAATTACTATCAAATATATGTGCATAATATGCATAAATTAAGGGCTTCAATTAACGATCTACTTGAAAAAAGAGTAAAGTGGAATTGTAATGATAAATGTCAAAGTCATTTGATGAAATAAAAAAGAAAGACTTACATCTGATTTATCATTAGCACACTACAATCCAAAAGCAGAAATTGTAGTAGTATCAGATGCTAGTGAGTATGATATTGAAGTGGTGATTTTACATAAATATGATGGCAGTAAAATGAAAGTCTTCAATCATGTTTCTACCTGCAGAGAAAAATTACAGACAGATAGAAAAAAAGGTTCTAGCAATTATATTTGCTGTAAAAGAATTTTATAAATTTATTCATGGTGGAAATTTTAGGTTGCAGACAGACCACATATCTCTATTAACAATATATGGTTCAAAGGAAGGAATACCTACATATAGACTACAACACTGGGGTACCATCCTGTTAAACTATGATTTTACAATGGAGCACTAACTGTCTAAAAAATTAGGACATGTGGATGGATTATTAAGATTAATGCCTAAAAATGTGGAATCGTTTGAAGGCACAGTACAACACTAAAAAGTGAAATGGAAATAAAAAAAAACATTTTCTGCAACATAATATGAGAGTTACCAGTTATCCTGGAAGAAATAAAAGAAAAAGAAGACAATAACGTCTTTATTGAGAAAATAAAAAAAAGCACTTGAAAGAAAGTAACAAAGAATGAAATCCAGACATAAATGCTTACTCACTATGTAACGGTGCAGTAATGTTCGGGCAAAGGGTTGTAATACCTAATGCATTACAGAAGTATTTTCATAGCAGGCATCCTGGTATTTCAAGAATGAAATTTCTGAGAGGTTTCATATATTGAACCAGAATAGACCAAGATATTGAAAAAATAGGGAAAGCTTGCAGAGGTTGTGCTCTGGCAGAAAAATTACCTATCACAAAGATAGAACCTTGGCTAAAGACAGACACTCCATGGTCAAGCCTGCATATAGATTTTTCAGGTTCAATGAATAGATCACATTATTTTGTGATAGTTGATAGTTTTACTAACTTATATATTACAAGCCTACTATACCACCCAAGGTCAAACAGACAAGTGGAACAGTTTGTAAGAACATGCAAAAGAGTTGTAAAAAGCAACTCTTGAGAAAGTAAATGAGGAAGCACTTCAAAATTTTCTGGAAATTTACTCTGTAACACCTAACCCCGATGCACCATCAGGCATGTCGCTGGTGGAATTAATGTTACTAGAAAAGTAAAAATCAGTGTTTGACAAGTTATTACCAAGTTAAAAAATACAAATAGATAACAAAAACGACACCAAATGTTTCAAGGTTGGTGATAAAGTGTTCTTTAGAGCATATAAGAATGACAAGCATAATAACAAGAATCAGGAAGTTGATTTACATGGTGAAAGGGAAAAATTTGAATATAAAATGTATCATAATCAGCTAAAAAAAAGGCCTGAAAACATTAGAAGAACTGATAAAAATGCTGTATGATGTTTTAGATGCCCCAGCGCCACAACAATTAGTGGAATCTACAAGGACAAGTCCTAGAAAAAGAAAGCATACTGAAGAACTGGAAGTGAATCCCAGACAAAAATGCTACAAAGTCAAATAAATTGGTAAATTCTCCAGAAAAAGTATTAGTATTAGCTCCTCTAATAAAAAATAAAATATTTATAAAAAGTATTAATCTCAATGGGGTGGGGGATGTTGCAGAGTAAATACACCCCCCGGTGACTATATGAATTAGCCCATAACTATAACAAAGTGCTTCAGGTCAGAAAAAGAAGATGCCATTTAGAGTTAAGCTGTCTGCTGCCTGGCTCCAAATATCAAGCTCTCTGTCTTCAGGTAGAAGGAGACTCAGTCTAGACTCTGACTATGGACAGAAACTCAGCTGAGAAAACAATCTACCTGAGCCCACTTTTGTAAGGGGTGGGTAAATTTTGACTAATGGCTTGACAATAATCTCAACTTTATGTCACATCTCATCTCATTGGGAGATTGAGTAAATACCAGCTAATTAATACAGGCATCATGGAAAGTAGCCAATGCATTACTTATATTATAAGCATTACAAAGTGTGTTATAACACAGTTTTCTTTTGATTTTTAATATATTTGTGGTTGTGTATGTTGGCTTGGGAAAGTAGTAATTCTTTCAGGAAAGATGAGATTAGAAAGAAAATGGGGCATAGATTTATATACAAAGACGATTGGCATGCAACTAGGTGAGAAGGAGCAATAAGAAAATTTTCTGTTGGTGCAATAAGAAAATGGAAGAAACATCAATTGACTATCAATCTCCCTTGGTCTGGAGCTCTATGCAAGATCTCCCAACATGGAGTGAAATTTTTAAATTTAAGAGATGCTCATAAATATTCATGAGGCTAACTGAAAGGTTTAGGTAAATTATGGAGGATTAGGGTTAGGGTTAGGGTTAGGGTTTAGGGTTAGGGTTAGGGTTAGGGTTAAGTGACATAATTTAATGTCTAATAAATGAAAGTCAGTAAATGATTGCTGAATTTTTTTATGCAATTAATATTTAAATCATTTTACTTTGGGTTAAATTTATGTACAGTATTTCATCCTCTTCTGATAATATAAAAAAAAAAATTCTAAAAAATTACATTACATTAATTTTTGAACATTTATTTTTTTTTTATTGAAAAAATAAATATTTCACCCCATAGCAAAAGATAACTCAATATTTGGTGAAGAAAACCTTGTTGGCAAGCACAGCAGTCAGACGTTCTCTGTTGTTGGTTACCAAGTTTTTACAGATTCCGAGGGGGGGAGATTTTGGCCCACTCGTCTTTGCAGATCCTCTCCAAATTCTCAAGGTTTGCAGGTTGTCGAGCAACTTGAAGCTTCAGCTCCCTCCACAGATTTTCTAAAGGATTAACGTCTGGAGACTGACTTGGCCACTCCATTACCTTAATGTGCTTCTTCTTGAGCCACTCCTTTGTTGCCTTAGACATATGCTTTGGGTCATTTTCATGCTGGAACACCCATCCATTATCCATCTTCAGTGACCTGGCTGAGGCAAGGAGGTTTTCACTCAAGACTTCCCTGTACTTGGCCCATTCATCTTTCCCTCAACCTGGTGTAGTCATCCTGTTCCCTTAGCAGAGAAACAGCCCCAAAGCATAATATTTACACTACCATGGTTAATGGTTGGGATGGTGTTTTGGGGGTTCAAGTCAGCTTTTTTCCCCTCCAAACACGGCAAGTTGAGTTGATGTCAAAAAACTCAATTTTAGTTTTGTCTGACCACAGCACTTTCTCACAACCCTCCTCTGAATCATCCAGGTGCACATTTGCAAACTTCTGATGGGCCTGTACATGTGCCTTCTTAAGTAGGGGGATCTTGCAGGCACTACATGATTTTCACTTCACTCCATGTTGGGAGATCTTGTGTGGAGCTCCAGGCCGAGGGAGACTGATAGTCAATTGGTGTTTCTTCCATTTTCTTCTTATCGCACCAACAGGTGACTCCTTCTCACCTGGCTGCTTGCCAATCATCTTGTAGCCCATTCCAGTTTTGTGCAGATGTACAATTTTGTCCCAGATGTCCTGAGACAATTCTTTCATCTTGCCCATTATGGAGAGATTAGATTCTGATTCATTGAAGGATTCTGTGAACTAGTGCCTTTTATACAGGTAATGAGTACTTGACTAGGAGTAATAATTGAGTAATAGGACTAGTCTATATGTCTCCTGGTCACATAACCAGTCTGTTGGGTCTGAATCATTGCTGGTTGGTAGGGGTGAAGTATTTATTTTTTCAATTAAAAAAGAAATAAATATTCAAAAATTAATATACTGTGATTTTCTAGATTTTTTTTATATTCTATCTTTCACTTTCAAGACGAATATACCCTGAAAATTATAGACCGTTCCCATTTTTGTAAGGTGGAAAACTCAGAAAATCAGCAGGGGATGAAATACTTATTTTCCCCACTGTATATATTTCTGACTATGAGACCCAGGTTTGAATGTCACCACGGTTGATTTGTCAGGAAGTAGATTTCCTGATGTTATCAGTCTGGAGTTGGTGATCCCAGTGTGTGGCACCTTTGAAAAGTGCCTGAAAATCATACCACAGGTTGACCCAGGCCTTGTGAGTGAAATTTGATGAACAGAACCCTTGGAGGGCGTTGATAGCTTTGCTAGCATGAAGTCAAAAGTCATTGTGATCGAGGGTTTCAATGTGCTCGCCTTGTTCGGATTGTTGATCATGCTAGATAACATGCTCTTTCCTAGAAATTGTAACTAACATCTGCTCAGCATAGTTGCAGTATAAACCACAGGTTTGTCCTGTGGGTGTTGAACAAACACAAATCTGCCTGAGTGAGTGTCTGCAATAGGGATTGGCTGGTCACCCTAATAGACGAGTATCCTTAAATACGAGTAGCCAGCTATTCTTTATTTATTATTATTATTATTATTATATATATATATATATATATATATATATATATATATATATAAAAAGTTCAAAAGTTTCTATATTTCTGGGGAAATATGGTTAATATCAGAGATAAAGCATTTGGAGATACTGATAGTATAGATATAGAAAACAGTACTTCATGGTGACTATCAGTCTTGAGTGAATTTCATGTCTCACTATTCTTTTATGAGTTCTATATTTAGACCACTGCAGAGGCTCAAGGAAGTGAAGGACAAGGCAAATTGATTTTTTCCAGTTCTTTTGTTAATATTTTATATATACATACACATTGTAAAGTTTATAAGGATTATATGAACACAAAAGGGATCTTTTACAAAACAACATGTTAAATCCATTAGTCACTCACTGTAATGAGACTAGCCATAACCTTGATTTAAAAAAATACTACTATAATTAAAAGAGAAAACACTTTACTAAGACGAAAATGTTTAGAAATCACTAGTGCATCCAAAGTAAATATGTGTCCAGATTCTTATGTTTCACCATTCTTGGCAGATCTTCTATTGTCACAATGTGAGAAATTAATATCGTTATATATTGTTATACATTATTAATAACAAAAGTGATGGAAACTTAAACAAAAAGAAAAAGAATTAAAATTAAATCAGCTAGATTATATACCGAAAATATATATTAAAAAAAAACATTTAAATTTAAAATTCTCAGCATCTTGCCATTTCCTGCATACTCACATATAGTAGCATCAACATAAACATCACTTTGTTCAATGAAGTCATAAAGGACAAAACGCATCACATGAAAACCTTTTCCCCCTTGTCATACATGAAAATTGTCATACCTGAAATTGCCATACTTGAAAAAAATTGTCATACCTTTGTCATATTTAAAAATTGTCATACCTGAAAAAAATTGTCATACCACCTATAATTTTCTGGGTGAATATCTGCAGATATAAGTGTAAACCCAACTAATGATAATATTAACCATTTCCTTATAAGGAAACATTTGGTATTCATTTACCAAGTAGCTAGTACTACTTTTGGTAGAAATTTATAAAATCTTTCCCTTAAAACAATTCTTGAGGAAAAAGATTTCAGAGAAATTCCCTGTAATTGTTCTTTTTATTATTCATAGATGTTTCCTTCCTAACCATTTGTTTGAAATTATGTGGAAAGTCAAAATTTTCATTATGTCATTATTTACTTTTTGAGTTACATCTTCTATCCATTTTAGTTGTTGCTACTGTTGAATGTCTTCAAGTGCTGTGATTTCTATTATTTGATAAAGTTCTTTGTTTTTGATTCTGTAACTCCAACCTATGAGATCCAATAAAGGACCATTCTCTTCATTGTACAATAGGGTACATTCACACCTGAATTAATTTTTAGTGATTGATATGAAAAAACGTTTGTATATGATTGATATTTATATATATATATATATAGTGAAATAGAGAGTTGTGATTCTGTAGCTCCAATGAAGGACAGTCCTCTTCATGACCCACTTCTTTCACTTAAATTCATTTTTAATCATTGATACAAAAAAAAAATAATAACATTTGTATATAAATGATAGTTTAGACATTTCTGAATGAGTTGGACGCCATATATGACATTCATATAATAGTCTTGATCTGATGTGGCTATTTGAGAATGAGTTCTTAGTTTAATGCTTTTGCTTTGTAGCAGGTTTTGGTTTTAAACAAATCTATTCGTTTCCTTATCCCCTATGCTAAATTGTTTATACACTGATCCATACACTGAATTTGAAATTTATAAATTTTTTCTCTTGAAACTTCAGGAAAATAGGTTTCTCCAGTTTCCTGTTATTGCTCTTTCTAGTATTGATGTGGGTTTCCTTCCTAGCTTTTGTTTGAAGTTGTGTGGAATGTCAAAATCTTGATTAAATCATTATTTTCTCTTTGAGTCACATCAGATATCCATTTTAGCTGTTAGTAGTCCTCAAGTGATGTGGGTTTCTGTTCTTTGTTTATAATTCTGTGTTGTCTGTCCACAAGGTTCAGAGGAGGATGATCTTCACCACAACCCATTAGTTTGACTCATACAAGGCCATTTTTAATCATTAATCTGAGAAAGTGGTTGCTTATATTAGTTGTTGCTACTGTTGAAAGTCCTCAAGTGATGTGATTTCCGCTTTGGTAAATGATTATAGCTCTTCACAACTTCCTTTACCTTAATATGAGCAAAATGTGAATGGTCATGATTGTTCTTGGTAAAGGTAATGGAGTGGTTTCCTTATTTCTTCTCTATAGCTTTAAATTGAGAGTTGTCCTTTTCTGAGATTTGTTGCCAATCAAGGCTAGAGAGCCTAGTCTGTCCTACTATTTTACCCATAGCTGGGTATCTTGACTTAGTACTTGTTATTTTTCTTAATTGCAATGTCTAAAATAGCAGAAGGTAAGATTTTCAGTTTTTCTATTCTTCCCCTATTCATACTGGTTTATTTTATATGTGTGAGAAGAATTAGCACTTTCTAAAAAATATTTCTCACCTCAGAAAGCAGTGTTAATGGTATGAGTGGCCACTGGGAAATCTTTAAACTGAAGTCAGATTGAGCGAAAGGTGTGCTGGGGGGTGGGATTTACCTGGTGATCAATTTGGAGTCCACTGAAGCAGAGAAAAGCACTCAGTAGAATGTTTTTGAGTAATGCTTCTGTGTTGACATTCAAGTGCTAAGCTGTTTTGCTTTCTATTATAAATTATATAATGTTGTCCTATTTGTTTTTTATGACAAATTTATTTTTTCCTGCTGTAATTTAGCCAAACATATTTCGATGCCATTAAATATTTAAAAAAGAATTCTTTTATACTAAAGTTCAACAAGCTTCAAAAAGCACTCAATGGTTACTGTTAAATTGATTATGATGAATGAGGAGTGAATGAAATAGGAAGTCGTAGGAAATGAAAATACTAAGAAGTATAGGCAATGACTGACCATCGACTTGAAGATTTTATTGCAGTATTCAGAGAAGCATCCACAAATTAGAAGCTTTTAGGAAAAAGCTGTCTAATTAAAACTTTCTTAATATATTTGTAATACATGGGAAATGAGAATGATTCAACATTGTGGAAGCAGTATGACATGTTCTCCATAACCCATTAGAGTCATAGAGGCACCACATGGACTTCAGTCATAGTAGCAATGTGTCTAGGGTAAGATAACCTGGCAGAGCCCAACCCTCTCCAGTCTGCAATTCAAGTATCACAATCATGAGCTCCATGACTCCTTAGTGTCATCAGCGTATCACATGTACCACAGCCATAGATCGATCTCAATCTTTCTTCAGAAATAACTGTTTTTAGAGGTTTGTTTACAAGTAGCGTTCGTCGCGAGATGTGGATGTCACGTGATATGGAACGCCACTGTGTTCGAACTGAAATATCAAATATAAATAAATACTTTCATAAAAAACATTATTATTTATTTAATTTGCAACTTTTTAGTTGTTTTTTCTATATATACATATTAAGAAAGTATACGTGGCTTCTCATTATGCTATATATATATATATATATATATATATATATATATATAATAATAATAATATTTTTTGTTTAAAAATATGATTCCTTCACTACATAAGAGTTCTCATGTTTCAAAAACGAGAGCCAAAACCATTCAAATAATTATTAAAATTAAGTTAAATTAAGGTATTTAGTCCTGTTTCATCTTCAAGCGAAATTTTAGGAATAAGCTATCTCTTGGTTTATGTGTGTTTTTAAGCATGGTTTGTTATAACATTCGTTACTGTGGGAGTGGCTAGGCGAGTCATCTTGGTTAAGTGGTCAGAGAGTTAATTCTTATCTATATTCTGAGAGGTTTTGCTCAGGTTGGGTAGGGTATCTATTTCAAGGTTAATGTTGGCGGTCATCCTCTAGTTAGTTCCCAGCAAGGGATATTTTTATGGCGTGCCTACAAGTCGTTATGTATCGGGAGGATTTTGTTTTATTATTATCTATCAGATTATGTCTTTATTTATTTGTTTATTCATGTGGGTGTTTTATATACAAACCGTATTGCACTGAATTTCAATTTGTTTTTTTTTTTTTTTTTTTGGTTTTTTGACGACTACAGAAAGGGTTTTTCCTATTTGATGATTTGGCTAAGCTTTTAAGACTTTTATTAAATTACGGAATTTTTTTTTTTTTTTTATCCTAATTATTTAATGCGAAAATTTGTTGATGTCGCCAAAAAACCATTAACTCCTGCCTATGGTTTAATAATTTTTCATTATTTAAAAACTTAATGATGTGTAGTTTTTCCTGTAGGCATAAAGGGCATGGGTCATCCCAGGTTTTACAAGTTCTTGTTCTATTTACTATTTTCCATTTTACTTTTGGTGTTTTATTCATTTCTTTTAGATGCCAGAAATATTGGGATAGAGATGTCTGATTTCTATTTTGAATATTGTTGAAGGAGCTCTTGTGTTGCCTCCATCTAATTTTAAATTTATTCTTCGTTGACCCTATGTATATCCTATCAGTGTTAGGACTCTCAATGGATGAGATAGTGCATTGGTATACCATGGATTTTGTGAGGCATTTATTTTCCAACAGGCAGTTTTTGGGGTTTCTACAATCACATAATTTTTTGTTATTTTTATCTGATTCTAGTTTATGAGTTTTATTACTGTTTTGGCATGCGTGTTTTTTTCTAGGATTTTCTTATTATGTCTTTTTATGATTCTTTCTAGATTTTCAGTGCAGCTGTAACTCAATTTTAAGGTGTTTTTGTTAAAGATCTCGCTAAGTTTGCTATTAGTGGGAAAGTGCTTTTTAATTAAAGCTAGGAACTTATGGCCTAGTTTGGTACTGACCATTTGGTTGTACGGAGGGGGTATACCAGATGATCTTTCTTTTCCTGTTTTTCTTATTATTGGTACTATCATTTCTATAGGTTATGTCAGCATTTTCGCATCCACTATTTTTCAGGGCTGTGTTATAAAAACTACTGTGTTGTCGGAATATTTCCTTATTTGCTGAGTTTATACTGATTCTTTTCTCTATTGATGTGGGTATATGCTTAATTATAGATGGAGGGTGGTTTGACTTCGGGTGTACATACAGGGGATTAGTATTAGGTTTTCTGTAAGGTAGGTGAACGTTGTTTGTTAAGTCTAGGGTTACGTCTAGGAAGTTTACTCTTTTTAATTTAGTGTTGACTATTGTTTTTAAATTTAGTTTTCCGAATTCATTGTAAATTATCTTTCTAATTTTCTCTGTTTTAAAATTTGTGGAGCTCCTCACTACCATGAGCTTATCATCTCTGTATAGCCCGATGTCCCTAATGTCTAGTTCACGGTGGGCGGTTAGATTGTACAGTATAAATAGACCGACAAGGTCTGAAGATTCTGCAGAGTCTAGAGATCCCATGGTGATGTCAAAATTGTCATTAGTGTTTTTAATCCACATGATTAAACATGAGAACTCTTATGTAGCAAAGGAATCATATTTTTAAACAAAAAAAAATATTATAATATAAGCTCTACTTCTGTATGGAGCACTGTCTTCTTAAAAATAAAAAAAAAAAATACTAAGGAACTCCAGATTATGCACCCAATGTGTTTTTCTTTTTCTATTTTCTGCATACCTATATATATATATATATATATATATATATATATATATATATATATATATATATATATATATATATATATATAGTGGATCTCATTTAACAGATATATTTACCAAATTTACACAAAATGTCTTGAAATACTAAAGAATAAATTTATTCAATAAAATTGGCATTGGCTTCAACCACATCCTCCAGATGACTTCGGAATCTCCTGCAACTCTTCTAGACAGTTTCCTTGTTTAAGTTGATGAATTCTGCCATAATCCTTGCCTTAAAAACATCTTTGGTGTTACAAGGAGTTTTCTTGGTCTCCCGTTCAACTGCGCTCCACACATAATAATTAAAGGGGTTGCAGTCTGAGGAGTTAGGTGGCCAGATATGGAGAGGCAATGTGGTCATAAAATTGTCTGACAGCCATGATTAGGTTCTCCTGCATGTGTGGCATGGTGCTGAGTCCTGTTGCTAGACATGGTGTCTTCCAGCAGCCACCCTCTTGACCCAGGGCAGCACTACCTCCTCATAGCACTTGATGTAGGCCTCCATGTTGAGCCTGAGGCCCTGTGGGAAGATGAATGAAGGCATAACCATTGCCATCACTAGTGATCACACCAAACACCTTTATAATCACCATTAGACTCATCCAACTCTTTCTGAATCCTCTGATTGACACCCAAACTCTCTGAAATGTTTGTATTGGAACTTCTGGTGCGAATGCCAAGCAGTACAGCATGTCATTTCTAAATTTCTGGTGGAGTGAATTGCATCCTTGTGTTCTTTTTCTCATGGACAGAGCCCAACTGATCCTACTATATTGTGCAGTCAACAAAATCAAAAACAAGCAATACGCATTTGCCCATCACACCATAACCTCTCAATCAGAGCTCTTGCTGCCTGTGTAGTTTATTGTCATACCCAGGATGAACTTCAATATTGTAATTGAATAACATCTAGATACATATAAACAACAGATAAATATGAACAAAATATAGATAGATATGAACAACATATAGATAGATAGATATGAACAATGTATAGATAGATATGAGCTACAGATAGATAGATAGATAGATAGATAGATAGATATGAACAATGTATAGATAGATAGACAGAAAAGATAAAAACAGAGAAATTGATATGACATAGATATGAACAAATAGATACATTGATACATAGATAGATATGAACAGACAGATAGATATAAAGATATGAACAATAGATTATGCCTTACACCACTGATGCAAGACATTATTTTATGCCTTACACCACCATTGCAAGACATTGTTTTAAGACCCAGTTGATACATAGACCTGCAGATATGAAGAGACCAATAGATAACAGTGAGATATGAAGTAACCATGACATAGACTGAGGTATGGAGAGACTATTAGATAGGCAGCTGGATATAAAGAGACCATTAGATAGATAGATAGATAGATAGATAGATAGATAGATAGATAGGAAGCAACCATTAGATAGGTAAATAGATATATATGAAGAGACCATTAGATAGACAGCTAGTTATAGAGAGAACATTAGGTAGTCATCAAGTTACTGAGAGACATTTAGACAGACAACTAGATATGATGAGACCATTAGATAGATAGATAGATAGATAGATAGATAGATAGATAGATAGATAGATAGATAGATATGAAGAGACAATTAGACAGCAAGATATGAAGCAACAATTAGGTAGGTAAATAGATAAATATGAAGAGACTGTTAGATAGATATGAAGAGACCGTTAGATAGCTAGTTATTGAAAGACCAATAGATAGACAGATAGATAATTTGTTATCTTCTGATCAGCTGCTGATGGAGGAAGTTGTATAAAATTTTTCTGAAATGAAAATCTTTAAATTAAATGACGCAATACAATATAAAGAGTATATGATGTTCCTTTTTATTAAAAATTGTTGTTGTTTTGATTGGAGACCTCAGAAGACAAGTAAACTTCATATTAATGAAATCCAGATGGGCTGTTCACTTTCATGAAGAAAGACGCCCAATTCAATAACAATTTATTTTCTCAAGGTCAAGATGACATCTTAAAATCTTTGATGACTTAACCACTTCAAAAAGTCATACTCAAAGATAGTTATTCTTTATTCTTCAAAAAAGATTTCAAGACATTTCCTCACACATTACTATATTATATCTGTCCCTCTAGTTTATCTCTTTCATGCTTTTTCTATAAGCTGAAAGCTGTCAAAAAATGTTGGTAAAATCCTCCAAAACTGACATTCTTAAATGTTGGTACGTAACGTTTCAGCATGTCATATTAAAACAAAGAAAAAATAATTTTGCAGTTTTGTAGAAAGAAGAATAGCAAAATTGCTTTACTGTTTATCTCATATAACCATCTACAAAGAGTGAGTGAGTGCACCTGCTTCACTCATTTCCTGAAATATGTTCTCAGTTACTTGCATGATTGTTATTTTTATCTCTGTGTCTGCTGCAATGAACTGACACAACTGACAGACTTCTTCCTTGTGGTACTGGCAACATTATATATGCACCTCTACTTGCATTTAGCTTCCAGAGACATATAAAAAAAAATAGAAAAAAGACAAAACAATCAGAGAATTATTTGTGGCTTAATGGCATATACTTCCTGTAGTCAGCATTTATGACTTAATGCTGTCAACCATACATTTGGTCTTTACATATTTGTGATGGGTATAAAATAATCCCCCACTTTTTTATAACTTTTGAGATCTATAATTTTGTTGCTCGCTTTGATTCTTTGACGGACATTCAGTCAGAGATTAATTTTTATTGTTAACAAAGTAACTAACTTTCATTTCTTTGAAACATTCAGAAAAATACAATTCAGTAGTAAATGCTTTTGTTGGCATTTCTAATTGACATTTCTTCATCTAAGAAATTTGCATATTACAACTAAGATTACTAGCCATTGGGTGTTTGGAAAGATGTCAGTATTTTCCACTCTACAAAGTCCACTATAGGCATTAGTATTACTGCAAACTCTAGTATACTAGATACTTTTGGATAATTTATTAACATGTTTTACCAAGATCGTCTGCTCTCTTTGACTTCCACAGGTGAGAATGAAAGAAAGACAAAACTGAATGTGAGAGAGAAAATGCCTTGGGATCTCTGACGATAAGTGGGAACAATAAATTAAATTAAATTACATTACCTTATCACTTCCAATATCCAAACTCAAGAGAGTGTCTGTCCACCTGTTTGAGTTGTCTGTTTTATCCTTTTCTTTATTAGACCCTTTATGTTATATTAATATAGTTATAGATAAAATAGAATTCTAAAACTTTTATATATATATCTATTAAAATTAACTGATTTAAAATATGTTTTTTTTTCGCTACACAGTTCTAACCATGTTTCAAAAATGGAAGCTAAAAGCTTCAAATTTAATTAAAAGTTACATTTGATAAAGGTTTTTTGTTTAGGTGGGTGTAGGGATGTATTTTTCAACAAATTCTGACATCAGTTAAATGCATGTCGTCTGGATTTTTAAAAAAATTTTATTGTTAATGGCAAAAATTCTTACAGCATTTTTTTCTATTTGTATACTTAAAGATTTTGGGGGGGTGTTTAGGTTAGAATATGTTTTATTTAACTATGATTTTATTACAGCTCATTATACATATATATATATATATATATATATATATATATATATATATATATAATGAGCCATAATAAACTCAATCAATTAATTCATTCACTGTTTCTCTCTGCTTCAATATGTCCTGTGAGTGTCAAATTTACTAGGCCCTTTTTCCTCATTATGTTTTGTCTGCAGTATTCTTAGAATTTGTCTGTAATTTTTGAAAATGTAAGAGAATTTATCTTTTCTCAAGATGTGTGCCACACATAGTGGTTATTGACATTGAAAATGGAATTAGTATGTTGAGTTCAAATTCCAACTAAGTCTGTTGCATTTTCTTTTGCACAAACACCCTTGGAAATGTATGAATCCATCTCTTTCTCCCCTCCAGGTAGGGATTATTAATAGGGAAGTGTAGGCTCTCTAGCCTTGGTTGGCAACCTGTCTAGGAGAAAGATAACTGTGAACTCAAAACCAGCTGGGTGTGGGTCTAGCAACTCTACACAATCAAAACCTACTTGCTATGGAATTCACAGTAGCAACACCTAACATGACACTATAACCCTTTATTCCACACATTTCATATACATGTTCATCCCTTAATTTAAATCTGAAATTGCAAATAAGATATAAATTATGTAATAACCCTTTTATATAATTAGAAGCATATTGATTAATGTAAAATTGTTTGATTGATTGATCAATTTGTTTTGCATGGGTTGTCAACCCTTTCAGGTTATTTAAAGCCAGAAAAATTTTAGATTGTTAGAATTTTTTGGTGGGGGAGGGGGAGATAATAATAGTTTAATGATACAAGTCTAACTAATTAATTCATAGCTGGGGAGAAAAGAGGTGGATTCATACCTACGCAGAATTTGATAAACAAACAAGAAATGTGGATATAAAGTGAAGGATCAATTTTATACAACAATTAATATATAAAATGATCCCTCACTTTGTGACCATGGTTGTTTCTATAAATTTATATTCCAGAGAATGAAAATAAATATAAAAACATGCCTGTGTAGCTAATCAGTATTTCATTGATTCATTCGTTTTCTATGGCTTATCAACCCTTTGCAGGTTATTTAAAGCCAGAAGATATTTTTAGATTGTAAGAATTTTTTGCTGACAATGTTAATTGGTAAGACTTAGTGATACTAAGTTTTACTAATTAACCCATAGCTGGGAGGAGAAGAGAGGATTCATACCTTTTCCAAGGGTATTTGCATAAGTGAATATAACAAACCCAAATGGAATTGGATCTCAGCTCTCTGATTAACCAAGGCATTATCCATCTAAGCTTACAGCACCAGGTATTCTAAAGCAGTCACTCATCAAGGTACTTGACATTGCTTAACTTTAGTGCTATATGAGAACTGGTGTCTCAATGTGATGTGGTCATGAGCCTTATAAAATTGTGTTTAGTTATATAACCCCCAAAAAAAATTTCTATATTAACTTTATTTGTTAATATTTCTGAGATGAGGTATTGTAATTATTTACACTATTTACATTGTTTGGACTGTTGTCCTCATCATCATTGCCATATTCACAACATTTTGGTCATTGTACACTCTGTCCTTCTTCAGGTGATTGAAATTTTGAACTGAACCCTTTATTTCATCCACCAGGGTAGACTATTCTAGTTCCACATGCCATGTATTTTCCGGATATCTCAGTTATCTCCCTTTAACTCAACTCAAGGACACATGGCCCAGTGAATACCTGGGTACAGCAGTGGTGAACAAAAAACTTGGAGAGTTGAGTTAAAGGAAGATAACTATGACATCAAGGCACATGGAAGTAGAACAATTTACCCTGGTGGATAAAATAAAAAGTTCAGTTTGAAATTTCAATCAAATGAAGAAGGCTGGAGTGTACAACAGCCGAAATGTTGTGAATATGGTCTGAACAATGTAAATAGTGTAAATAATTCATTTTATTTAAACAACATTTTTACCATTTTCTTTGGCTATCTTTTTTAATCATCCAGAAGAATCCTCATAATTGAATTCTCCCAAAACATTTTAGCTTCCTCAGTAAAGAATTGCTCTGAGTACTTTTTGCAATCTCTTAAGGATTTGAAATCTTTGAAGAGAATTAAAGACCAGAATAAATGGTAACCTGACAATGCCATATTTGGCAAATACAGTAATTGCTTTTGATATTTTGAATATGCTCACTATTTTCTACATTCTATAAAATTGATTATTTTCAAGTACAATAGTTGCTCCAAAAGTAATGCCTCCTGTTTGCCAATAATAGCGGGAATGTTGCTGGTATAACATTCTAATCAACACTGAATTGGTTAAGTATCTCACATCACATGGTCTTCTTTCAGATAACCAATTTGACTTTCACTTCTCTAGATCAACTGCTGATGTATTAATGCTGCAAGAGCTTTAGATGAAGCTTTAGATAAGAATGAGAACTTTTGGGCTGTTGCTTTAGATATCTTAAAGGCATACTGATCTTCTTCACAAGTTGAAAGGTTATGGCATCACTGGATTAATTTTTGAACTGACTCAGTCTTTCTTATCAAATTACAAAATGAAAGATGTTTTGAATGGCCACTCTTCTAGATCTTTTTGCATAAATGCAGGTGTTCCCCAGGGATCTTTCCTTGGACCTAGATTGTTTCTTATTTTTATCAACTAGGTATCTATGCTGATAATTATTTACTCCTTTCTTGATAGTAAGTCTGAATAGGTTTGATAAGGTGAAATTAGCAGCTAATCTCAAAAAGGACCTACATTCTGTTGTTAACTGGGGCAAGAAATGGCTTGTTAATTTTAATGCCATTAAAACTAACCTGCTCTTGATTAATCATCTGAGAAAACCTTTCATGCCTTCCATCAGCATGACTAATGCTAACCTCCAGGAGAGTCACTCACTGCACGTTCTAATCTTTTCCACTGACATGAATCAGTTGCTAGGTCTTCTGCTAGGAAAGTTGGTTCACTGTGTCATGCTAGACAATCTTTCTTGCCCAAATCTATTTTACATATTTATATATCTATCATGCTCAGAATATTGCTGCCATATATGGTCTGGTGGTTCTGCTACATATTTAGAGATCTTACTTATTATAAAACGCAGATTGTGTGTGTGCCTGTACGTTTATATATTGGATCAGATTTTCTTCATTTTTCAATCAATTTCAACAAAACTTCACAGGACTGTGTAAAATTACCTTGCGGTGGTTCAGACAGCACCAAAAATTGGAAAAACACAATTGTTTTTGCATGAAATCAATTTGAAAACACAATAAAACACGATTCTGTCGCTAGAATGAAAGGTGGACAACTCATATCGAATTATACTTATTATAAAACCAAGGTTGTTTGTGAGTGTGTGTGTGTTCGTTTATATATGGGATCAGATTTCCTACATTTTTCAACCGATTTCAACAAAACTTCACATTTTTGGCAGGTAGTGTTTCTTATTGTTTTGCACACTTTTTTCTTTATTTTTACATTCAGAATGCTTTAAAATTCCATTTACAAGACAATTGTTTATAATAAAATTCTATTCAATCGATAGACTCATAACGATTGAAAACAATGTTTTGTTTGAGTTTGGGTTTGACCAATTCGTAAAAAAAAAACAAAAAAAAAAATAATTAAGACATGTGTGTCCGTCAACCTTAAACAATAATATTTTATTTTTCA
Source organism: Acanthosepion pharaonis (assembly GCA_903632075.3). NCBI lineage: Eukaryota > Metazoa > Mollusca > Cephalopoda > Sepiida > Sepiidae > Acanthosepion > Acanthosepion pharaonis. Next base: position 1,325,358 of record CAHIKZ030004588.1, on the reverse strand, counting down.
GTCTTTATGATGGTTGATACTTGATCTATCTCTTACTGTTACATCCCCGGGCAACGCCGGGCTCTACTGCTAGTTCTTGATAAAATCCAGAGAGAAATATGCAATAATATTGGTCCTGACTTGGTATCTCAGCTTCAGTCACTAGAAATAACCGTAAGTTCAAAGTTAACAGTTTCTTTTCTCACACTTCTCTCTTCTGGTTTCTTGCATTCCAGTCAAGTTTGATTTTCAAAACTTTAAATGCAATGTCAATCATTGTCTTCTGTTTTCTTGATTTCTGTTCCTTTGTTTTTGTTCTGTTTTCTTATATTCTTTCACATTCAGTAACTCCCGTGCATTTGAGTGGCTTTGTTGCCTTGTTCAGGTAACAAACAGAAAGTTTGTTTATTTATTTATTAATTTTTGATTATCCAGTAATATTTTGTTTTACAGGCTAAATGATTTACAAATAAATTTTTCAAAAAGAAACTTGCTTTTCTTTTGTATAAATTGGTTTTGAAAAGCTAGCTATAAAATCAAAATTTTAGAGTGATTTAATGATTTTCTTTCTATAAATGTTGAATTTAACTGAAAAGGATTTCAAAAAAATTGGGTGATTGGAAATTAATTATGTATTTCACTACTATAAATTATGAGCCAACCAACCAAGGTAGAGACAAGATTGAATGGTACGGAACTGCTTTTAGAATTTGCTTATCATCTCTTCTATTAGAGTATTTGGAAAGTAATTACGTATTTCACTGTTATAAATTATGAGCCAACAAACCAAGGCAGAACCAAAGTTGAATAGTACGGAACTGCTTTTAGAATTTGCTTATCGTCTCTTCTAACTGATGATCTCTTCTATGTCCTTTCAGGACGTAGGTGATCATGGCTCTCTTCACCTCCCTCTATCCCATGCAGCTCTCAACAATTTCCTTCCCTCTGCTTCCTCCCCCAGACCATGTTCTGTCATCTACTTGCTTAAGCCTGCCAGGTATGTCATGTGTTGTTTTCTTTTGTATCTCTTTATGTGTTATTATAGTGCATTTCATAGTTTTAATTGGGAAAATTGCAAAGAGAGGATTTGGGTTCTTAATGAGTTTACACTTAAAAACCAAACACAGGATTCCACCATCTGCAGCAGTCTTTTACCTGGGAATCTCAACCTTTCATTTCTGAATTGCTATTGTTCCATATGATGAAAAATGGATTTTGCATCTCAACATAAAATAAAAAAGACTGGTTATCCCAAAATGAGAGACTAGTGCCAACACAAAAACAAGGACTCCATCCATAGACATCCTTGTGTTGTGTCTGGTGGAATATGAAAGGTGTTATCTATTACAAGCTACTAAAACATGTAAAGACCATCACCGCAAACATTTCTTGACAGTAATTTGATTGGGTAAATGAAGTATTTTATCAAAGGTGTTCTACTTTGGTAAACACAAAAGGTGTTATTACCCTGTGTGCACAATGCAAGGGACACTCTGCCCACCACCCAAATAACATCTTTAGGATTGGCGGTACTTTCTGTTTTAATCATACTCACCTGATTTAGCACTCACAGATATTTTCATTTTTTTTTACCACAAGAACATTTTATAAGTGGCAGAGCATTGAGAAGCAAAGAAGTTTAAAACAGCATTTCAAACATTTTTTTAGGTGAAAACCCCAGATTTCTTTAAATATAGAATCAAAAATTTGTCTTCTAATTGGCTGAAGTATTGATACTTTGGTAAGTAATATTTGAATAAATTTAACTTGCATTTATTTTTATTTCCTTTCTGGTAAAATGTAATTACTTTCCAAACATCTTTATATAATAGTTTGTTAGTGATAATTACTGAATCTATTTTTAGTGTCAGTATATTGGTCAAGATTTTGCTAAAATCTTGCAAAGAAAAACATTGCAAATTCTTTGTAAATTACTTTTGTGCCATTCAGAAGAATTGCATGAAAGAAGATGATGCATTAGGATTGAATGGAAGCCAATTTCTGTGTACATTTGTTTTGGCAACTGCTTCTTTACTGAAAGGACTTGTTTGTACAGAACTACCGCTTTTAGAGTTATTGACATTATGTAGTATTGTTTTGATTGGCAATATACAAACCTTGAAGGAAAGAATGCAGTTTCTACAGCTTATCTGTTCCTGACATCACCAGCAATATTTTATTTGAATATGTGCAAAGTTTAGAACCCTGTCATGTGATATCACACTAGAAAATGTTTCCTAGAAAAACTCTTATTCTCAATAAGCTTTGTATTCATAAAGGTTCCTTACATCTAATATATAAAGCTTAAAGTTTGAGTGTCCATTTGATATCCTGAAGATTAATTAAATATATATATATATATATATATATATATATATATATATATATAAAAAGTGAACATTGAAGACAACACTCAGAGGTGAGAGGCTGTTTCATGCTAGGCACAATCTTCTGGCAGCCTGACGATTGCATCTAGCATGAAACAGTTTGTCGCCTCTGAGTGTTGACTTCATGTTCACATTTATATTTACATATGCTCTTTCTCTGATATTGAGCCCTTTAAGCCCATAAATATAGCATACATTAAAATTATATTTCTTCATATATCTATATATATATATATATATAATTATTATTATTATTATTAAATATATATACATATATATATATATATATATATATATATATATATATATATATAAAGTTTAAAGTTTGTGTGTCCATTTATATACATAAAAGTGAACATTGAAGACAACATATTGTATATATAAAGTTGGGGTGTTTGAGCAAATGTTACTTAAAACTTCAAATAAATGGAAGTTTTTCATTTATATTTACCTTTATATATCTTGTCTAACATTGTAGTTCTTGCATCAGGGAAATAACTAATTTGTATATTCAGTTTTTAAAATCAATTTTTTTAAAATATCATTTTTGTTATGCAATTTTCAAAATTGGTCTTTTGTCATTTTTAAAAAGAAATTATTATTGTATTCATGTATTTTCATAATTAAATTGCTTAATTATTTATGTAAATCTATTTTCTGCTCTGAATGTGGTAACCATCTAAGCATTTAGATCAGAGTAAAGGGAAATAAGCAATGTATAAAGGAAAATAAGCAATATTGACATTTTATAATAGTAAATTTTGAAAATCTACCAAATATTCTAACTTAAAATGTTATATTATGCTGTATATAAATATTTTGCAGTATAAGGTTTAGGTTCCCTATCAGACAAAGTCAACACCATGAGACAAGATGTCAGCACCATCGCAAACATTTATTTCGATGACTACACTCTTGAGGTTGTGGAAGAATTTACTTACCTCAGCTTCATCATCTCCAGCAACTTTTCGTTGAAAGCTGATCTGAACCCACAAATTGTCAATGCAGTCACAATGACTCCCCTCAACAAGTGGGTCGGGGACATCACCAAGCTGTCAATCAACACAAAGATGAAGATGTGTCTGTGTACAGTGAGACATGAACCCTGTCTTCCCAACAAGAACACAGACTCAATGCCTTTCATCTTTAGTCTCAGAAGGAGTCTTGGCATCACTTGGCAAGACTGCTTCAAACATGACTGTTCTTGAAAAGCAGGAATACCAAACACATTCATCTTGCTTTCTCAAAGACACTTGCATTGGTCAGGCCATGTTGGCTGCATGCAAAGCAACTAAATATATGCAGTATGGAGGACATGCCACTAACTCCAGAAAGTTAAGACAAGCAGTTGTTACAAAGAGGTTTGCACATGTGACATAAAGGCAGGCATTATCAACCCAGCAGCCTAAGAGACTGATGCAGCAGGTTACAACAGCTTGTCAATCAAGTTAGAAGAGAACAGAAAACCAGTGTGGAGAGAGGAGAGATTGTAAAGGGTAACACCAACACCTATAGAGTCAGATGCAGCAATTGCAACAGAATCTGATTTTCCAAGGTGTAGCTGTGCAACGTGTAGCAGGTGTGGCAACCCAACCCAAGATGAGACCAAACTAGGGCATATACACCATTGTCTGATAAAACAGAAAGATCCTGTTAAATGACCAAAATGTTTAAAATTATCAAACTGCTTTAATTAAGAGAATTTTGTTAATACCATTTTAGTGCACAGAAATCTCTCAGATGAAGAAATGACTATATAACACAATGACTTTGCCCTTGCGATGCCAGTCAATAAATAAATCTAAACATTTTTTATTCTTCAACCCATTATTCTTGCTAATTTATCATAGTGAACATTGTAACTTTATTTACATTATTTGGACTATTGTCCTCATCTTTGTTGACATATTTATCACAACGTTTTGGTCGTTGTACGCTCTGGCCTGCTTCAGGTGGTTGGAATTACGAACTGAACCCTTTATTTCGCTCATTAGTGTAGAATTTTGTGGAGGTCCCTATTTTAAATGTCATTTCTTCTTATGGAACATTTGATATAGAATTTTGTGGAGGTCCCTATTGTAAATGTCATTTCTTCTTATGGAACATTTGATATAGAATTTTGTGGAGGTCCCTATAAATGTCATTTTCTTCTTATGGAACATTTGATATAGAATTTTGTGGAGGTCCCTATTTTAAATGTCATTTCTTCTTATGGAACATTTGATATAGAATTTTGTGGAGATCACTATTGTAAATGTCATTTCTTCTTATGGAACATTTGATATAGAATTTTGTGGAGGTCCCTATTGTAAATGCCATTTCTTCTTATGGAACATTTGATATAGAATTTTGTGGAGGTCCCTATAAATGTCATTTTCTTCTTATGGAACATTTGATATAGAATTTTGTGGAGGTCCCTATTGTAAATGTCATTTCTTCTTATGGAACATTTGATATAGAATTTTGTGGAGGTCCCTATTGTAAATGTCATTTCTTCTTATGGAACATTTGATATAGAATTTTGTGTAGGTCCCTTATAAATGTATTTTTCTTCTTATGGAACATTTGATATAGAATTTTGGAGGTCCCTATTGTAAATGTCATTTCTTCTTATGGAACATTTGATATAGAATTTTGTGGAGGTCCCTATTGTAAATGTCATTTCTTCTTATGGAACATTTGATATAGAATTTTGTGGAGGTCCCTTATTGTAAATGTCATTTCTTCTTATGGAACATTTGATATAGAATTTTGTGGAGGTCCCTATTGTAAATGTCATTTCTTCTTATGGAACATTTGATATAGAATTTTGTGGAGGTCCCTATTTTGATAAATGTCATTTCTTCTTATGGAACATTTGATATAGAATTTTGTGAGGTCCCTATTGTAAATGCCATTTCTTCTTATGGAACATTTGATATAGAATTTTGTGGAGGTCCCTATTGTAAATGTCATTTCTTCTTATGGAACATTTGATATAGAATTTTGTGGAGGTCCCTATTGTAAATGTCATTTCTTCTTATGGAACATTTGATATAGAATTTTTGTGGAGGTCCCTATTGTAAATGCCATTTCTCCTTATGGAACATTTGATATAGAATTTTGTGGAGGTCCCTATAAATGTCATTTTCTTCTTATGGAACATTGTTTGATATAACATTTCTTATTTTGTGGAGGTCCCTATAAATGTCATTTTCTTCTTATGGAACATTTGATATAGAATTTTGTGGAGGTCCCTATTGTAAATTTTGTCATTTTTCTTATGGAACATTTGATATAGAATTTTTGTGGAGGTCCCTATTTTCTTCTTATGGAACATTGATAAAATGCCATTTCTTCTTATGGAACATTTGATATAGAATTTTGTGGAGGTCCCTATAAATGTCATTTCTTCTTATGGAACATTTGATATAGAATTTTGTGGAGGTCCCTATTGTAAATGCCATTTCTTCTTATGGAACATTTGATATAGAATTTTGTGGAGGTCCCTATATTGGAACATAAATGTCATTTCTTCTTATGGAACATTTGATATAGAATTTTGTGGAGGTCCCTATTGTAAATGTCATTTCTTCTTATGGAACATTTGATATAAATTTTGTGGAGATCCTATTGTAAATGTCATTTCTTCTTTGATGGAACATTTGATATAGAATTTTGTGAAGGTCCCTATTGTAAATGTCATTTTCTTCTTATGGAACATTTGATATAGAATTTTGTGGAGGTCCCTATTGTAAATGCCATTTCTTCTTATGGAACATTTGATATAGAATTTTGTGGAGGTCCCTATTGTAAATGTCATTTCTTCTTATGGAACATTTGATATAGAATTTTGTGGAGGTCCCTATTGTAAATGTCATTTTGTAAATGTCTTCTTATGGAACATTTGATATAGAATTTTGTGGAGGTCCCTATTGTAAATGCCATTTCTTCTTATGGAACATTTGATATAGAATTTTGTGGAGGTCCCTATTGTAAATGTCATTTCTTCTTATGGAACATTTGATATAGAATTTTGTGGAGGTCCCTATAAATGTCATTTTCTTCTTATGGAACATTTGATATAGAATTTTGTGGAGGTCCCTATTTTAAAATGTCATTTTCTTCTTATGGAACATTTGATATAAATTTTGTGGAGATCACTATTGTAAATGTCATTTCTTCTTATGGAACATTTGATATAGAATTTTGTGGAGGTCCCTATTGTAAATGCCATTTTCTTCTTATGGAACATTTGATATAGAATTTTTGTGGAGGTCCCTATAAATGTCATTTTCTTCTTATGGAACATTTGATATAGAATTTTTGTCCTATTGTAAATGTCATTTCTTCTTATGGAACATTTGATATAGAATTTTTGGAGGAGTAAATGTCCTTCTTATGGAACATTGTAAAATGCCATTTCTTCTTATGGAACATTTGATATAGAATTTTGTGGAGGTCCCTATAAATGTCATTTTCTTCTTATGGAACATTTGATATAGAATTTTGTGGAGGTCCCTATTGTAAATGTCATTTCTTCTTATGGAACATTTGATATAGAATTTTGTGGAGGTCCCTATTGTATTGTAAAATGTCCCTATTTTTCTTCTTATGGAACATTTGATATAGAGGAGGTTGTGGAGATCATTATTGTAATGTCATTTCTTCTTATGGAACATTTGATATAGAATTTTGTGGAGGTCCCTATTGTAAATGTCATTTCTTCTTATGGAACATTTGATATAGAATTTTTGGAGAATCCCTGTTATAAATGAATCATTTCTTCTTATGGAACATTTGATATAGAATTTTGTGGAGGTCCCTATTGTAAATGCCATTTCTTCTTATGGAACATTTGATATAGAATTTTTCTTCTTATGGACATTTGATATAGAATTTTGGTCCTATTGTAAATGTCATTTCTTCTTATGGAACATTTGATATAGAATTTTGTGGAGGTCCCTATAAATGTCATTTTCTTCTTATGGAACATTTGATATAGAATTTTGTGGAGGTCCCTATTGTAAATGTCATTTCTTCTTATGGAACATTTGATATAGAATTTTGTGGAGGTCCCTATTGTAAATGCCATTTCTTCTTATGGAACATTTGATATAGAATTTTGTGTAGGTCCCTATAAATGTCATTTTCTTCTTATGGAACATTTGATATAGAATTTTGTGGAGGTCCCTATTGTAAATGTCATTTCTTCTTATGGAACATTTGATATAGAATTTTGTGGAGGTCCCTATTGTAAATGTCATTTCTTCTTATGGAACATTTGATATAGAGATTTGTGGAGATCATTATTGTAAATGTCATTTCTTCTTATGGAACATTTGATATAGAATTTTGTGGAGGTCCCTATTGTAAATGTCATTTCTTCTTATGGAACATTTGATATAGAATTTTGTGGAGGTCCCTATTGTAAATGTCATTTCTTCTTATGGAACATTTGATATAGAATTTTGTGGAGGTCCCTATTGTAAATGCCATTTCTTCTTATGGAACATTTGATATAGAATTTTGTGGAGGTCCCTATTGTAAATGTCATTTCTTCTTATGGAACATTTGATATAGAATTTTGTGGAGGTCCCTATTGTAAATGTCATTTCTTCTTATGGAACATTTGATATAGAATTTTGTGGAGGTCCCTATTGTAAATGCCATTTCTCCTTATGGAACATTTGATATAGAATTTTGTGGAGGTCCCTATAAATGTCATTTTCTTCTTATGGAACATTTGATATAGAATTTTGTGGAGGTCCCTATAAATGTCATTTTCTTCTTATGGAACATTTGATATAGAATTTTGTGGAGGTCCCTATTGTAAATGTCATTTCTTCTTATGGAACATTTGATATAGAATTTTGTGGAGGTCCCTATTGTAAATGCCATTTCTTCTTATGGAACATTTGATAAAGAATTTTGTGGAGGTCCCTATAAATGTCATTTTCTTCTTATGGAACATTTGATATAGAATTTTGTGGAGGTCCCTATTGTAAATGTCATTTCTTCTTATGGAACATTTGATATAGAATTTTGTGGAGGTCCCTATTGTAAATGTCATTTCTTCTTATGGAACATTTGATATAGAATTTTGTGGAGGTCCCTATTGTAAATGTCATTTCTTCTTATGGAACATTTGATATAGAATTTTGTGGAGATCACTATTGTAAATGTCATTTTTTCTTATGGAACATTTGATATAGAATTTTGTGAAGGTCCCTATTGTAAATGTCATTTTCTTCTTATGGAACATTTGATATAGAATTTTGTGGAGGTCCCTATTGTAAATACCATTTCTTCTTATGGAACATTTGATATAGAATTTTATGGAGGTCCTATTGTAAATGTCATTTCTTCTTATGGAACATTTGATATAAATTTTTTGTGGGGTCCTATTGTAAATGTCATTTCTTCTTATGGAACATTTGATATAGAATTTTGTAGGAGGTCCCTATTGTAAATGCCATTTCTTCTTATGGAACATTTGATATAAATTTTAGAGTCCCTATTGTAAATGTCATTTCTTCTTATGGAACATTTGATATAGAATTTTGTGGGGGTCCTATTGTAAATGCCATTTCTTCTTATGGAACATTTGATATAGAATTTTGTGGAGGTCCCTATTAAATGTCATTTTCTTCTTATGGAACATTTGATATAAATTTTGTGGAGGTCCCTATTGTAAATGTCATTTCTTCTTATGGAACATTTGATATAGAATTTTGTGGAGATCACTATTGTAAATGCCATTTCTTCTTATGGAACATTTGATATAAATTTTGTGGAGGTCCCTATTGTAAATGCCATTTCTTCTTATGGAACATTTTGATATAGAATTTTGTGGAGGTCCCTATTGTAAAATGTCATTTCTTCTTATGGAACATTTGATATAGAATTTTGTGGAGGTCCCTATTGTAAATGCCATTTCTTCTTATGGAACATTTGATATAGAATTTTGTGGAGGTCCCTATTGTAAATGTCATTTCTTCTTATGGAACATTTGATATAGAATTTTGTGGAGGTCCCTATTGTAAATGTCATTTCTTCTTATGGAACATTTGATATAAATTTTGTGGAGGTCCCTATTTTCTTATGGAATTTGATATAGAATTTTTGTGGAGGTCCCTTTTCTTTCTTATGGAACATTTGATATAAATTTTGTGGAGGTCCCTATTGTAAATGTCATTTCTTCTTATGGAACATTTGATATAGAATTTTGTGGAGGTCCCTATTGTAAATGTCATTTCTTCTTATGGAACATTTGATATAGAATTTTGTGGAGGTCCCTATTGTAAATGTCATTTCTTCTTATGAACATTTGATATAGAATTTTGTGGAGGTCCCTATTGTAAATGTCATTTTCTTCTTATGGAACATTTGATATAGAATTTTGTGGGGTCCTATTGTAAATGTCATTTCTTCTTATGGAACATTTGATATAGAATTTTGTGGGGGTCCCTATTGTAAATGCCATTTCTTCTTAGGAACATTTGATATAGAATTTTGTGGGGGTCCCTATTGTAAATGTCATTTCTTCTTATGGAACATTTGATATAGAATTTTGTGGAGGTCCCTATTGTAAATGTCATTTCTTCTTATGGAACATTTGATATAGAATTTTGTGGAGGTCCCTATTGTAAATGCCATTTCTTCTTATGGAACATTTGATATAGAATTTTGTGGAGGTCCCTATTGTAAATGCCATTTCTTCTTATGGAACATTTGATATAGAATTTGTGGAGGTCCCTATTGTAAATGTCATTTCTTCTTATGGAACATTTGATATAGAATTTTGTGGAGGTCCCTATTGTAAATGTCATTTCTTCTTATGGAACATTTGATATAGAATTTTGTGGAGATCACTATTGTAAATGTCATTTCTTCTTATGGAACATTTGATATAGAATTTTGTGGAGGTCCCTATTGTAAATGCCATTTCTTCTTATGGAACATTTGATATAGAATTTTGTGGAGGTCCCTATTGTAAATGTCATTTCTTCTTATGGAACATTTGATATAAATTTTGTGGAGGTCCCTATTGTAAATGTCATTTCTTCTTATGGAACATTTGATATAAATTTTGTGGAGGTCCCCTATTGTAAATGTCATTTCTTCTTATGGAACATTTGATATAGAATTTTGTGGAGGTCCCTATTGTAAATGCCATTTTTCTTCTTATGGAACATTTGATATAGAATTTTGTGGAGGTCCCTATTGTAAATGCCATTTCTTCTTATGGAACATTTGATATAAAATTTTGTGGAGGTCCTATTGTAAATGCCATTTCTTCTTATGGAACATTTGATATAAAATTTTGTGGAGGTCCCTATTGTAAATGCCATTTTTCTTATGGAACATTTGATATAGAATTTTGTGGAGGTCCCTATTGTAAATGTCATTTCTTCTTATGGAACATTTGATATAGAATTTTGTGGAGGTCCCTATAAATGTCATTTTCTTCTTATGGAACATTTGATATAGAATTTTGTGGAGGTCCCTATTGTAAATGTCATTTCTTCTTATGGAACATTTGATATAGAATTTTGTGGGGTCCCTATTATAAATGTCATTTCTTCTTATGGAACATTTGATATAGAATTTTGTGGAGGTCCCTATTGTAAATGTCATTTCTTCTTATGGAACATTTGATATAGAATTTTGTGGAGGTCCCTATTGTAAATGTCATTTCTTCTTATGGAACATTTGATATAGAATTTTGTTGAGGTCCCTATTGTAAATGTCATTTCTTCTTATGGAACATTTGATATAGAATTTTGTGGAGGTCCCTATTGTAAATGCCATTTCTTCTTATGGAACATTTGATATAGAATTTTGTGGAGGTCCCTATTGTAAATGTCATTTCTTCTCATAGAACATTTGATATAGAATTTTGTGGGGGTCCCTATTGTAAATGCCATTTTCTTCTTATGGAACATTTGATATAGAATTTTGTGGAGGTTCCTATTATAATGTCATTTCTTCTCATGGAACATTTGATATAGAATTTTGTGGAGGTCCCTATTGTAAATGTCATTTCTTCTTATGGAACATTTGATATAGAATTTTGTGGAGGTCCTTATTGTAAATGTCATTTCTTCTTATGGAACATTTGATATAGAATTTTCCTATAGCAAGAGCTCAGTGGATTAAAGGATTGGTTCGTAAATTTGGTGACAATAGAAAATCTCTATTAACATTCCATACTTTATATGTCTTATTACTTATATCTTAAATTCTGAATTAAAATTTAACACCCCAAATAACTAATGCATTTAACATACCCACCAAATTTTCTACTTCTTAAATGACCATTTATTAATTTACATACCACGTTTATTCCAGAACAAATAACAGAAACCTATATCTGCATAATTCACCTCTGGTTCTGTTTTAAGGTCCCCAACCCTTCATCGATAAAAAAGCATGTTCAGTTACTGCTATGGCCTTTCCTTGTACTTTTTTCTCTTTTCTCCTTCATCATTTTCCTCTTTTCTATTTCCACCTTTCTCTCTCTCTCTCTCTCTCTCTCTCTCTCTCTCTCTCTCTCTCTCTCTCCTTTTTCTTGGGAGTTTTGGTGTGCTTGCTTAAATTTCTGACCATTGCATAGTATCACTTCTGCTTTGATTTAAACTTTTCAGGTCAGGTTCTTGCCTTAACACCTCAACATTCCTTCACCACCCAAACTGTTATCAGCAAATACTATTGTCTTACTTTGTCACCCTCTTTCCTTTCCTTCTCTTTTCTCCCTTTTCTTTACACCTCTCTGTTTCCTCTTAAGGTGTTTCTCCCTATGTTTTTTTTTCCAAAAACAATTTGAATAATGAGAAAAAGGAAGTGATGTTCCATAAGCAGCTTGGTTGTAAATAGAATTGTTGAGATGCATGTGCATTGAAACAAAAAAGCATCTTTGTAGTGAGTAAGTTGTTTTGTCCGTATGTAAAAATTATGATAAATAATTACTGCTCTACTCTTGGTATTGAGCGTTCTTTTTAATTAATGCTGTGAACGCAAGAATTTATATCATTTTCCTTCTCATTACATTCGTATATATATATCTATATATTGATATCTATCTATCTGTCTATCTATCTATCTATCTATATATATATATATATATATATATATATATATATATATAAAGACTATGCCTTAAAGCACTAAAAGGCATTTCTTGATGTTCCCAGTTATTACTAATGCATTAACTAACTTTTTTCTTTTTTACAGATTTTCTTTATAGCTTTGCCCTAAACTGATAATAATACATGACCCCAAAATATTTTCTTCATTCTTGACAATTTACAACAAAGATATTAAACACTATTTATTTATTAGATTAAAAAGGACCATTTTTCATAGCTATTTATAAAATGGTATATAATAAATGTTGCATTATAGTTGGTTTACATATTTTGATAATTTTGTAATTTTTACAAATTTTTGAATAAAAAAATTTCTTTTAAAATTCATTTCTTTAAAAATGGTAAATAATAAATCTTTATAAGAGGTAAATAATAAATATTACATTCTACTTGGTTCAAATACTTTTATAATTTTGTAAATAAACTTTGCAGAGGGAGTCAAAAGTGAATACAGTAATAGTGGTGTCAAATGAATAACTGTCCCTTTTTGGCATCCTTTTCACAAACTATTGAACAATGGTTAAACATTGCCAAAATATTTTACCTGTCAATATAGTAGATTAGGGTTGTCCACAAAGAGTCTTTCTTGATAACAAGAAAGTCAAATAATCATATTAAAAATCATTTACAGAGGTATTAGATTGAATATAAATGTTACCATCAAGAGGTGGACTTGATTTGTAGCTTGTGTCATGTGTATTGTTAAGAACAAGATGACTCTCAAAAGGCATAGGAGGTGGGGGGGATAATATGAATTATGAAAACATGGAATAAATTTGGTTGTTATTATTGTAATAGAATTTTTAAAAGCCTTTCTGGTTTTAGAGTCATTACAGAGCCCATGAGAAGATATGTTTTTATTCTGAAGAGTTATGGTCAATATCCCAACTGAGTGGCCAGGCATCATATATTTTTTTCATGTATACATTTCACAAAGTTACTACACTCTGATCCTAGATTGTAAGATGGGGGCACAACACATTGAACTGAGGCAGGGCATAAAGATTGATTGTAGATAGAGGAGGTGATCCATATATAAATAATCCTGTCATTTTTTATGGGTACTATGCAAGTGAATCCTAAAAATTATAAGTAGATTTATCTTGCCTTTCTTTCTGGGAAACATTTCATTAGGAACAGCTTTATTTTTCAGCACGACAATGATCCTAAATACAATGCTTATGAAAAGATATTGTATTTGGATAACAAAGTAACAGATAAGCTTGGATTGGCCACAGCAAATCCCTAATCTAATTATTTTAGAAGCAGTATGGGATTGCCTGAAAAAAGAAAGGAATAAAAGATGGCTCCAGTCTAAAGAAAAGCTATAGGAAAATTGTGAAGGAAACTTGAAATAATATATGTGAAGATTAAGAAAATTTCAAAGCAGTTCCCTTAATAGAGTTTGTAGAAAAATCTGTGGAATGCAGAGATAACTAATACAATATATATATATATATATATATATATATATATATATATATATATATATATACAGATAGGCAATTTTTTATAAAAGACAAAAATGTTAGCCTTGTATTGAAGCAAACAACAATAATTTGTCACTAGTGAAATTGCCTTACAAAATGCATAGAGGAGAAATAGACAAAAAGAACAACATTAAATACAAACCTAAAAGTACAAATGTTGCCAAAAAGACAACTTCTTTTTAAATGTTCATAAATGTTGATTCTTTTTTTATGTTTTACAATGTGATATAAATTATTATGGCAGTTTTGAAAGAAAGAAAACTTTTTTCTTCAAAATAAAATCGAGCCAAAAATATTTACTTGTAATGTTCCATTTGATTTTTCTATTTCTTATGTGTCTTTGTGTAAAAAGGCTGTCTATCAAAAAAGAAACTTTCTTTTCCTTTTTGTAATAAATCAAGTGTAGAACAGTGAAGTGACCGGATTTGTTCATTGTGACAGGGATGATTAAATGTCTTTCTATAGAAATAACATATTTCTTGATCCAGGTTCATGTCTTAGGATTTCTAGCTTATCACATTTATAATAAAAAAATATGCTTTTTAAATGAAATCTCAATTGTAGAAGAGGGAAGTTTCAAGATTTCTCAATTTTGTCATGAAATTGTCAACTGAAACAGATAAAGTCATCGTCTATAACTTGTGAATTCAAACATATATAACAAACATTAGTTAACAATAATTTCCCTACCTAAATTATTGAGAAATAAATAAGATTCTTTATACAGGAATTAAACAGCCCCAATACTAAAAATGAAAAAAACATTGGTATCTTTTACTTCAACCAGATGCACAAAAATTATAAACAAGATGAATTCACTATGCAACCCATCATTAAATAATACGTAATAGGAGAGAGCTATGGAAGAAAGGATTTATTCTCCCATTTATATTTTCCCTGTTATGGGCATTCATGATATGATAACATTGTACTTCACAGAGGGAAATGGAATGGCTGAAAAGAAAAGGAATGACAAATATGTTTTGTTCTCAGAGAGACTTTTATCATACTTAGACATACACAAAAGTATATCTAAATATATACAAGTGTCCCATGCAGAGGATAATATATCACATATATCTACATGGCCAAGTAGAGTGCAAGGAGAAACAAAAAGGAAGGGTCTTAGATATAAAATGGAGATAATCCTATGTCTGGAGAAGCAATGTTTCAGACTGGATTCATCTATGCCCTAGGTAAGGACATATTCCACGAACGAGGAACATCAAGTCTTGGGTTTTCCCAAATTGAGGACTGTGAGCTGGAGTTACTTTCCACATCTGGGAAAGATTGTTCCCCAAGAGGAAATGGCCCCATGAACTGCTGGGGAGGTGGATTTAGCCTCTGACTAAGCCATGGGTAGCCCGGGCTAAAGAAAGCAACCTTATGGTTTAGCTACTGAAAAACAAACAGTATTTAACTGCTGCTTTCATCATTGTATGGAGTGACATCACTAAGCAGTTGTCATATGACTCATGTGATTTTTCTCCCCCAAAGGGAGATAAGTGCCTTCTGTATCCCTACAAATATATTTCACCTGTTGACCCCAGAATGTATACAAAATGTGCAGTATACCATAGAAAATTAAAAACTGACAACATCATGATTACCAATGACAACATACCTATTAAATTTATAAGTGTACTGTGGCAATCATATCATGAACATTGCCAGTGTGGATAGGTGGTAGAATAATTATTTTATCAGAAACTTTGGGAATAAAAGGAAATGACTCAAGGGTTTAAAATAAACAATACATTTTTATTTAGATTGATGAGTGAGGTATTTGGCATAGCAAAAAGTTTGATAATAAGGTGTATATTGATAGGAGTCTGGAGAAATGTCTGTCTGTGGTTGCGTTGAAGTCAGACCATGATATGGTTATAGTAATATGAAAAATTAGGTCAGTGTAAATCTACTGTGTTCTTTTCTCTCCTGAAACAGGGCAGAAATATCAGTAGCAAATGACCTCTTAACTGCTTTTTCAAGCAACATGTTCTTTTGTTCTGTCCTCTCCTGATTGTCTTTCTAGTCCCCCTCTGCTGATAGCCCAGAGGTGTCAGGTTTTATATCCTTTTTGTCAGGCTCAGGAATTTGACATGAATATCAAAAGTCTCTTTGTGTCAATTTTTTTGAATGGTTAAATTATTTTATTTTCTGGCAATCCTTTCTTTTTTATATTTTTTTTTTTATAACAAAAGATATGTGTGGCACTTCTCTGATTTTTGGTATTTTTCAGTCACAAATAAGTAAGCACTGCTCCTGCAAACTTCTGGTGTTTTTGATTGGGTTCAGTCTTTACTTCTTTTTTAATTTAAAAGAAGTTGTAAAGAGAAAGAGAGTATAGAGAAAGAGAGTTTAGAGAGAGTTTTAAAGGAAAGCACAAATGCCTTATTTTAATTTGAATTCTTATTTTTGTTTGTATATTTTATTTTTATATTTTATTTTTAACTATACTACCATTCATCCATGCATTGGCTATTGCTACTACATCTGATCTGGTGCTTCTGCTATGTATTTAGAGATTCTTGATGAAATCCAAAAAGAATCTACAGTGTTATTGGTCCTAACCTGACATCTCAGTTTCAATCACTTTCCCACTGCCATAATGTAGCTTAACTTTGTCTTTTCTATAAATAATTTATTAGTAACTGTTCTGATGAAATTTCCTCTATTATACAAATGAGGACTAGTTAGGACTTTTCATTTTTATGGTATAGAGGTATTATGGTGATTGTAGTAAGTATGGTAAGTAAGAATATGTTGTTTGGGCATAAGAAATATTGCAGTTTGTCTGGATCAGTGATTGGGGCTGGCTAAGTTGAAGATTGTAGTTGACACCCTGGAGAGGGGTGCGATATAACATGGCCTGTGCACCCCAATAAGGGATAGATGTCACAAAATGCCCACTAACATTTCAAAAATAAAGATGTGAAATCTGACTGGTCAACACGAGGACAACAAAATTAAAATGTAATACAAAATTTATTTAGAATACAGACCAGAGTCCTAGTAGTTTAAATTAACATGTTAGTCCACAGATTGAAAGTTCTGTTCACAGGTCAAGCGAAGGTGTTGAGTAGTTGCTGGTTGGATCCAATGATGAACCTTTCATGAAATGTACAAAGTGGGTTATTTGAAGTCTGGACGATATAGCCAAAGAGAAGGAAGTTCCATTTAAATGCCTGGTGCTAGCATTGAATAGTTGCTGGCCAACAATAGTAAACCTTCTGTAGTATTTTAACAAGTGTATGAAATAGGTTGTTTGAATCTGGATGATGTGCATACAGCAATTTCCTAAACCAGGTGAGTTAAGTTAACAGGAAAGCTAGGAGAAAGGACCTAGTATAGCCAAAAGTTCAGGGCTTTTGTAAGCAGGTCTGATCAACCAAATGAGTAAGGTTGAAATAGTGATGCTGAAAGTAGGCATCAATAAGTAGTCGAAAGTTCAGAGCTGTTGTGAGCAGGTCCATTAAAGCAGATCAACCAGGTGAGTTAGGTTGAAGTAATGGCTGATAGTAATGAAGGGCTGGAATACCAGAAGTCAGAGTCTGTGGTAGCCAGAAGTAAGGGTCTGTGGTAGCCAGGAATAAGTAAAGGCAAGAGTGCCAGAAGTAAGCATGGATAGGAAATCCCAACTAGCATCCAGTTGGCAGGCAAAAATAAATGAGAATATAACTCAATACATAACCCGTCCAAGCACGCCAGCCACAATGGCCAGGGGCCTGCATTTCTTCTCATTCTCTCTCTCTCTCTGGCTGGGTTCAGCGAGAAGTTGCTGGGTTATATGAAAAGGGAATGTAAACATTAACTGCTTCTGCAAAGTACTAAAAATCTCAAGAAAAATAAACCAGAGGTGCTACAAAATGTAAAAGATATAAAAATGTTTACAAAGTTTATTCCGACTAGGTTCATAACACTGAAGGAATACAAAGTCATTAGGCTTATTATGAAACTAAATGAACTGAAATGGATAGCAGATCAGATTGAGGAATTGGAGAGCCAAGTTTGTATTCCAGGCGAATCCATTACATTACATGCTAATACCCTTGGGAAAGGTATTAATTCCTCTTCTTCTCTCCTCAGCTATGAGTAAAATAACAGGACAGACTGGGTTCTATAGCCTTGGATGGAAACTGCTCTTCTGCAGAAAGAAATGGCAACCTACTGCTGGAAAAAAAATCTGCATCGTCAGTCATGTATCAAAAGATATATGATTGCCTAAGCATGTATCACACATGGCACATAACTGACTAAAATGAACTTAAATTGAAGAGGGTGTGAAAACAATGAAGGAAAGGTCAAAGTCATGAAAACATAATGTCAGTCCTTGGTCACAAGGACAGATAAGACAGTTTGAAAACCAACCTTCCCCTAGATCTCCTTTTGGCCTTGTGCCACATTTTTGTATTTCCCAAAATAAATATCGCTTTTCTCTATAGTATCTAGACTTTATGAATTTAAGTGCAGGTCTAGATCGGCAGCATTTTACAGTTGAAATGGATACATTTAACTGTAAGTTCTATGCTAACAATTTCTTTTCTTGCACTTCTCGCTTGTAGAATACTCTTCCGGTAACTTTGATCTTCAAAAATTTAAATACAATGTCAACTGTTATCATCTGTCTTCTTAATTCCTCTTCTTTTATTGTTCTCGCTCCTTATAATGTTTTTTTCTCATATTCTCCCAGACTAAGTAACTCCTTGTGTCTTAGTTTCTTTATTGCCTTTCTTAGGGTGAAATGACTAAAAAAAAAAAATCTAAAGTTAACATGACTAATGTAATATATAAATTTCACTGCCCAAAACAAGACTGCAGTCTCTTGTAATAAACCAATGATCTACATTGACAAAAATAAATAGGAGACTGAAAAACCACTTAAGTTATTTCTGTTGAGTTAATTCCCCTTGGCAAAATGGCAGTTTGGAAAAGGTAGATCAACACAGGTGGCACTGCTAAGTTATTTACATGGGAATAGTTATAAGATTATTATTAGCCAATCATTGAGCTAGCTTCATGTATATAGGCCAACCAGAGTGAAGAAGGTGAATCCAGCAGGAGCTTAACAATTTCAGTGCCATTGGAAGGGAATGAACAAACGAACGAACGAACGAAAGAAAGAAAGAAAGAAAGAAAGAAAGAAGACATCACCTTGACACATACACAAATGCCTGCCACAATTAGAAAAATTCTTGTTGAGAGCACCATTATTCTAAATTAATCTAATAGAGGTCTTAAGATAATTAAGGCTTTTTACATAAAATAATTTAAGTCAAGTCTGAACCTAACCTTATTGACAATGAGAGTAACATGGTATCACAACCACATTTCTTCTCACAAACCTTAGAATATACTACATCTACACAATACAACTTAGAACACAGACTTATAAAATATATTAACAATGTGCCCATTGAAAATGGCGGAAATTTTTTTGGACAATAATCATTACAAACAGTTTTAACATTATCTTAGGACCCCAAAAAAAAAATGAAAATTGTAAAAATATTATAAAAACCTAAAAAAAATAATTCCTTGTCATGACAGACAAGGAAAATCTTATAAGTTAAAAATCCTATAGTCAATGCACAATTTCCTCAATTCACAAAGGTTTAGAAATATTTTAAACTGAATTTAAAACATTTTTTTTAAAACCAAATTAATATAAATTAAAATATTAAAAACTTTCAAAATCATTGACTATTTTCATTTATTTTAAAATTTGAATTTTTAATTGTTCCCTCTCCATCTGAACACAAATCTCAATGCTGGATGTTCAAGCAAAAGAGGAAGGGCAGATTTTACTTCCTGGGATCATCCTGATTCCAAAAAGGTATAATATGTTAATGTAAAGCAAGTATAGACTGAGTCAGAGGAGTTTCAGATATACGGAAGGACAAACAGAATTTGTTGTTTATTTATTTTAAAAATATGCTTTTTAAATGAAATCAAGTGTAGAACAGTGAAGTGGCAGGATTTATCCATTGTGACAGGAATATTAAAATGTCTTTCTATAAAAATGACATATTTGTTGATTTAGGTTCAAGTCTAAGGTCTTTATTCATATATATATATATATATATATATATATATATATATATATATATATATATGTATATTATCTCTCACCAGTAGTATGATGCAGAGTTTCATGCACAATGCAATCTTCAGGTCTTGCATTGTACATGAAACTCCAAGTCTTGTTCTACTGGTGAGTGATAATATGTATATTTATAAATATATACTTAATAACTCTGTTATATTATATCAAGCACTATTTTATTAACATCAGCACTCTATGTGAAATCTTATATAGTAAAGGTAATAAATCTGTTGGTATATAATCCAAGTGGATCCTAGTAATATAAAATATTAAAACTGATCTACAAAAAGAGCTCAATATATTTATTATACAGAGCAAATAAATAGTAGTAAACCATAAAATCCAAAATTACCTCATATGGGGAATAGATCTGTTTCAACCTACGAAAACTTTGTCAGTCTTATTCAACCCCTGAGTTTGTGTCAGAATTATAAACCTAAATGTGTGTGTGTGTGTGTGTATTTATATAAAAGAGCATATTTTTTTATAGAATGCCACACTTATTAAAAGAGAAAGTAACTTACTTAGAAGGAAAATTCTTGAGAGTGCTGTTATTGAATTTCATCAAAATATAAATTTTCGTCCCAGATTTTTCAATGTTTCCATTCCTGAAAGAATTACTCTTTTCCCAACACAAGATACATGACTACAAAAATGTTAAAAAAGTAAAAGAAAATGGTTAAATTCATAGCCGCATGTTATTCAAAATATACAACGCATAAATTAATGTCAAATCAATAATAATTTATATACCAATTTGCAAAAATTAATACAAAGAATATCATTTACTCATTTTCATTTATTAGACATTGAATTGTGTCACTTTGTGTCTTCCATAGTTTCCTTGACATTTCAGCTAACCTGATGAATATTTATGAGCATTCCTGAACTTCAAAATTTTAGAAAACCAATAACATTTTTGTTCTTATATATAAATCCTTGTTACAAAATAAAATCTTTGCATTTGCCTTGAAACATGTTGACTAAAATAAGTTTTCCTTTTGTCTTTATTCATATTGTCCTTTTACAGATATTCTCTCCCTGAAATTTTTACATATATATATACATATATCTGTGTGTGTGTGTGCATGTGTGTGCATGTGTGTAAGTAAATTAGTGCAATTTAAGATAATTCCAATAATACAGATGCATTTATGTATACTTATATTTGTATATACATATAAATAGAAATCTAAAGAAAAAATCTAAATATTTGTTAGTTTAATGAAAAGGCTTTTTTGATTACTAATAGTAAGCTTATGCTAAGGAAACACCAAAGTGGAATGAACAATAATATACCTTAACTGACCATCAACTCAAAAACAAAAGGCTACAATTAACCAATGAATAAACAAGAGAATTTCTTTTTCCTTGGTTGCTCAAGCATAAATCTGTTCTATGTTTTTTCATCAACCTTCTTACCTTGACAACTACTCATAATAAAAATGTTTACTTGCTGTAGTGTGACTAACACTACAGCAAGTAAACATTTTCATTATTTAATTCTACACAGTCAAAAGATCAATTTCTTCTTCTTCTATTTGCCATATCCCTTTAGGACATGTGTGATAATGGCTCTCCACAATTTCTTGTCCTTTGTAGCTTTTCACAGCTACTCCCAGATTAACCCTACAGCAAGTAAACCCTTTCATTATTACATTCTACACTGTCAAAAGATGATTTCTTTTTCTTTTTCTATATGCTGTATCTCTTCAGGATATGGGTGATCATGACCCTCCACAATTTCCTGTCCTTTGTACCTCTTGACAACTACTCATAAACTAACCCTACAACGTAAACGTTTTCATTATTATTTTCTATACAGTCAACAGATAGATTTCTTCTTCTCTGTGCTGTATCCATTAAGGACATGGTTGATCATAGTTCTCCATGATTTCCTGTCCTTTCAAGCTCTTAATAATTTTTGTCTTTTTGTTAGCTCTCCTAAACCTGGCTCTGTCATCCATTTATTCTAGCTTACAAGGTAGATTCTGTGCTGATTTCCTTTGTCTCTCTTGCCTTCAATCATTCTTGTGGGTATCAGATTTTTGAAGCGCCCTTATGTGCCCTAGAAATTTCAACTATCTCTTCCTGGTGTTAAGTTCAACTGTCCTTTTGGTTTCCAGTTTCTCTAAAAGTTTGTTGTTGCTCACATGTTTGGTCCATGGAATGCTCTGCATTCTCCTGTAGAACCATATTTCTATTGCTTCAAGTCTCTTCTTCATCTGCAAGTAGATTGTCCAGCATTCACTGCCATACAGGAGGACTGATATTACATAACATTTCAGTACTTTCTTTGTTTCTCTTGCTTCAAGTCTCTTCTTCATCTGTGAGGAGATTGTTCAGCATTCACTGCTATATAGAAGGACTGATATTACATAACAGTTCAGGACTCTTTTCTTTGTTTCTCTTGCTTCAAGTCTCTTCTTCATCTTTGAGGATATTGTCCAGCATTCACTGCCATATAGGAAGACTGATATTACATAACAGTTCAGCACTCTTTTCTTTGTTTCTAATGAAATTTTTCTGTTTCTTAATACTTTGCTTAGGTTTTGGACAGCATCTTCCACTATCCCAATGCAGCTTTGGATTTCAGTGTTACACTTTCCATCTTCTGTTAAAACACTTCCCAGATATCTAAATTGTTGTACTTGTTTAATTTTGGTATCTCCAATTTACAATTTGCATATTAGACTGTTCCTTTTGCTATTAACCCTGCATTCTGTCTTCTTTCAATTGGTACTTTGTTCTTTCTTTATTTTCTTCATTACTTTCTTTAAGAGTTCTTGTAGTTTCCTGCTACCAACACTGTGTTAGCTGCATATCTTATGTTGTTAAGATGATGGCCACCAATAATGAATCTGGGTAAGACTTGTATAGGCTGAATAAGTCTGGTGAGAAGGCACATCCTTGTCTTACACCCCCTGCTAGTTTTGTATATATACTGAATTCATTTTCTGTATTTTTAGTAAAATCTTATCACAGCTTTACAGAAATTAAAAGATTGTGTTTGTGTGTATTTTAGGTTAGTGCATGTTCACATATGATAAACATTTAAAGAAAGAAGCATACAACAACTTAACTTTCTACTATTACTATTGTGGTCACATGATCATAGATTGAGCTTGATTGCACCAGTTTTCTTGCTGCATGGCCATGTTTACACTGTAAAGTGTAAACATGGCCATTCCACTTGCAGTGTGCATCAAAGAGGAACAAAGAGAAGTGATCAGGAAGGTGTGTTAGGAGCCAAAATTTATTGGAGGCTTTTAACATAATATGGCAACACTGTACTGCTATGTAGAAGTGTGTATGAGTGGATAAAGAAGTTTAAAATTGTCTGGACAAGCAAGACAAGAAGTAGCAGGACGCCAGTCAACCTTGACCACTGATGAGAAAATTCAGCAAGCTCAAAGAGATGGTAATGACAAACTGGCAAGTAATCATTGATGAGGAAGCATGTTCTCTGCAGATCACAGCTTTGTTTCTCCTTTGGTGCACACTGCTAGTGGAGCGGTCATGTTTACACGGAGCAAGAAAACTGGCATGATCAAACTCAAACTTTGATCAAACATGACCACAATACTACCGCATGAGCAGAATGCAGTATGACATATCTAAAGATTTGTTATAGAAAATTAATCAATGTCTTATATCAAACTTAGTCAAATTGTGTGTATGTTTGCTTGTGTGTACATTAAATGGTACAAGTATATGTATGTCACTCACTCACAACACAAATATATGCATATACATTAAATACATGTATAGAAAGTCAAACACAGATAGCGTGTGATGAACAGAGAATCAACTTGTCTTTTATAATATGGCTAAGTGTTTTAAAAGTTGGTAAAAAGATGGCAATATTTTCAAAGTTTTGTTTAATCTTTCCTAAAGCTGAAAAGATTATTTCTGCATTCAACTGATGAGATTATTGTTGTTTTTATGCAGCACTTATATTTAATACTTTGACTTTGTTGCGAAAAACTTTTTGCTAATCAGGATGAATGACAGTTGTAATGATTGAAGAATCAATACACACTCAATATTCTTGTAAACCATAAAAACATTTTTCAATTTCATCAACAAGAAAAAAACTTCAATTGACTTATTACATTTTTGTCATGGCAGATTGTTTATTTGGTTCCATTTGCAAAACAAACACATTCTTCAACACAAATCAACTTGATGTTATTCTGTAGAATACAATTACTTTATCACAAAATTTATTTCAAGACGATATAAAACTAATTCTCTCTACAATAGATTTGATTAAGCAGGTCATTGTTTTCACAATAAAATTGGGGCAAACTTGGACCTTTGTGCATGCAAAAAATTAGAATTGATTTTTAATAAAATAATTTTTGATAAAAATAAATTTATGCATTTTTTGTTTTTGAGAATTGACAACAAAACACTATTTATTAGATTGTTTGTTTACACTATTTATTTAATATATTTATTTATTGGAATGGTTGGCAAAAACATTGGCTCAATTAATTCAAACTTATAAAATGTTAAATAATAAATATTTCTTCATAGTTGATTCATATATTTTAATAATTTAGTAAATGTTTATAAATAAAAAATTATTTTCACATTTTTTTCTTTATAAATTGGTAAATATTGCACTACATTAGTTTTAATTCTATTAGTTTTTAGAATGTTGTAAATATGAAATTATTCTTGTAAATAAAAAATCTAATAAATAAATAGTTATTGTCATATCGGAAGAAAATAAGTAACTACTAACACCGAGGTTCGAGTGTGACACTCTGAACTTATGAATATATGTTTTCCACCAGGTGTATAAATAGTGGTGTCAGGCTACTGACTGCAGTGATTATTGAGTGATAACTGATTAGAACTATCCAGCCAAATTAGTGTGAATTATTGTGTGTCAGTGATTTGGGTTTTGATTTAGAATTTACTGGACATTAAGCCGAGTCATGCTACTAACAAAACAAGGTATTCAGTGAAATGGTTAATTTTCTTTGGTTGACTTTTACTTCTTTGTTTTTGTTAAGTATTTATTTGCAGTTGTAATTAAATACTATTTTGTTTAACATTGAAGTCTTGCGTTATACTTAATTATTAATGGCCACTGTATGTCACAAAAGTTATCAATTCTCAAGAACAAAAAATGTCTAAATTCACTTTCATCATATGTTTAGGTTTTATTAGAATTCTAATCATCACTTTTTAAAACAATGAACATTACTGAGGAGTGAAGGTAGTTAAAATAATATCGGTGTCAAGGGAAAAACCGTCCTTTTGACACTCCATTTTTTTTTTGTTGGCATGTAGGTTCAAGTTTGTCAAAATTGGTATTAACCAAGCAAAGATGGGAAAATTTTCAAGCTATATTTATGTTAAATATTAATTTAAAAAATTTTCGGGACATAAAATGGGGGATCAGTTTCATATTGTTATTAAGTAATGAATTGATCCACACTAGAATTACTATCACTATATCAGCTTTTATTAGATAGGTCAATGTTTTCATAATAAAAATGGTATTAACTGCAATTTCTCTCTCTCTCTCTCTCTTTCTTTCTCTGTCCCATAGGTCTGAATTATGGAGTAGGGGAGGGACACAGCCTCAATATGCTAAGTGATACAGCTGCAGTTTCAATAGCAAGTAGGTCTTTTCATAGGATAAAAACGATAGCCCCATACCCAAAATGGTTTTAAATTTAGAATTATCCTACAAGCCCAGTTTGTGCTACTATTTAAATCATAGTTTGAGAGAGAAAAGATGGATTCATACTTTTCCCAAGAAAGTGGATATAATGAACTCAACTGGAATTTAAACTTGGTTTGCCAACTTTTTGTTCTGAGCAACTAAGCATTGCACCAACCACAGATCCATTATATGATAAATATACCAAATGAGTTTCAGTTTATAATATTTGTTTTTATTAGAAATATTTAAAATGATTTTTTCCTAGTGTGAGATTTTATTATGCACCTTGAGGATTGTTCATTATATTGTAAATAAATATGTATGATAGTAAAGTTATAAATATTTATTCTTTTAATTTCAGATATATAAAGATTGTAAAGTTGTTGAGTTTAGGAAACAATAAAATTGATATTAACCAACAAATTTACACTATTTACGTTGTTCGGACTGTTATCTTCATCTTTATTGTCATAGTCATGACGTTTTGGCTGTTGTACATTCCAGCCTTCATCGGGTGATATACATTGGAATTTTGAACCAAACCCTTTATTTAGTCAATGGGATTGATTGTTCTAGTTCCATGTGCCATGCCTTTTCTGGATATCTCAATTTAAGTTATTTTCCTTTAGCAAGTCAACTCTCCAAGTTTCAGGTATTGAACTCACAACTCTTTGGGTCAAGTCAACTTTTTGGATTATTTCAACCAAAGCTTTTATTCCAACCTTATCCACTGGGCCATGTGTCCTTGGGGACATCAGTGAGTGAATTTTTCGGAATTATGTCTCAGTAACTATTTTTTACTGGTGGTCATATTACAATTTTTGCTATTGTTGTTTTTCTGTACTTTCTGTATTACTGGTTCCCATTTTGTATTCATGTCTATGCTTGGTCAGCTTTGGAGCTTACAGCAGTCAAAACATTGTGAATATGACACTAAAGAAGAGGACAACAGTCTGAACAATGTAAATAGTGTAAATAATTTCTCAGAAATATAGACAAATAACCAATCAATATTGGTAAAATGTTCAGAATCCAACAAATCTATGGCTTTTTTTATTCCAGTCGAAAGAACATCTTCTTGATTGACCATGCCTTCAAGGATGTAGCTGTAGTCACCACATTTGGCCAATTGCAGGGTGGTGAGGCTATTTAACCCACAGTTGGGGTGGATGGCTATTGACTCTGAGGAGTTCATCCATCCATTAACAGCTCTTGTTTTTTTTTTTTTTTGGGTGCTGGGGTTACACTTACCTTCCTCATCAAATCAGGGTCTGGGGGGGTGGGAAGCTGGTTTAGTAATTGACCATTTAGGTTTTGAATTCAGAGTTCTCCTTCTCCTAGGTTGGTTGTCACCCAAGACTATAGAATCCAGTCTGCTCTGCTGATGTTTTGAATATACTTGTATTAATATGGTAAATATGCCATGTGAATTACAGCTGTGGTTTTATTAGAAACTAGCTTAAAAACTGCACTCCATGCAGACTTTTAAGCTACCTGCTGTGGGGTGGGGTCTAATTGGGGATGCACCCCAAAACTAAAGGGACCTCTGGTCTAGCTTAGAAAACAGCAATGATAATTTTGAAAAATAACTTTGAATTCCTAAATTCACTCCATGGAACTTCAAAATCTCACTTTAACTCTGATTCAGGCTATAAGTCCAATTCCAGCCAAAACACCAATTTGGGCCAAAAGTCTGATTTGGGCTAAAACTTCAATTTGGGCTGAAATTCTAAATCAGGCCAAAAATTGAGTTCTTCAAATCACACACTCCATGGAACTTCAACTGAGTTGAATTCTTCAAATCACAAACTCTGCAGAACTTTAAAAATTCATGTCACAAAACTTCTCACTTTACATCTGATTCCTTGGCATTTTGAAGAAATAAAATTAATTTCCTCAATTCACAAAGTTTTGGAGATATTTTAAACTGAATTTAAAACAAAATTTTTTTAAATTCATATAGTTTTTGCATTACTTTAAATTCACTATAAATTAAAAACTTTTAAAATCACTAATTTTTTCAGTTATTTTAAAATTTGAATTTTTAACTGTTCCCTTCTCATCCAGACACACATCTGAATGATGGATGTTCAAGCACCAAATGGTAGGCAGATTTTTAATCTCAGGATCATCCTGATTCCAAAAAGGTATAATTTGTCTATATAAAGCAAGTTAGAGGGGTTTCAGACACACAGATGGACAAACAGAATATTTATTTAGAAGATATTTACAAAAATGTATTTTGTAGCATGATTTTTTAAGATACAACTCATGTGTTCATCATCTTGTTAATAAATAATAATATAGTTAGTGATATTTATTTTTTGCATTTCAGATATATAAAGATTGTCATAGGTTGTATGGGGATTACCCTCACTTTACCTGCCAAGATGTTGTTAGGTGGTACTATTTTAGCACTATAAAAACTCAGAAATTATCTTTCCCTTTCTCTTTCCTCCTTTCAACCTAACATGCAGTAAGTAGCAGTATCAACATACTCTTCACCCATGCTCGAAATAATATCTTTTCTCCTGGTGACTTATGACTGAACTTTTATATACACACATATTTCCCAACAGCTAAGTTTAATGCCTTTTCCTTTCTTTTTCAACTGTTTATGCATTAGTATATTTTCTCTATTTTGTTAATCCTGTTATGTGTCATGCATGATACATGCTTAGGCGATCTTGTATCTTTCAATACATAACTGACCAGGCAGATTTTTTTCCCACAGAAGGTTGCCATTTCTTTTTGCAGTAGACCAGTTGCCAACCAAGGCTAGAGAACCCGGTCTGTCCTGCTACTTACCCATACCTGGAGGGAGAAGAAGAGGATTCATACTTTTCCCAAGGGTATTAGCACGTAAGTGAATGTAATGGATTCAACTGGAACTTGAACTTGGCTTTCTGATTCCTCAATCTGAGCTGCTATCCATTCTCCATGTTGAAACTCCCTTCTGATCATTCCAAATTCATTTCATTTCATTTCACCTCTACAAATGATGACCACCCATTATTTACACATGAAAGTTTTCATTATCACTGCTTTTTGGTTGAGATGGCCAGCAGTATCTGCCACAGTTTTAAGAAAGATATAATCTCAGAAAGAAGATATAGTAAAGTATATCACCTAAAGAAGATCAGAGAATACAATGGCCAAAACGTGAATATGGCAATAAAGATGAGGACATTAGTCTGAATGATGTAAATAGTGTAAATATTAACCAATTGATGTTGATAAGATGTTTTTAATTTTAATTTCTATGTACCAACTACCTAAAGACTTTGACTCAACTAAAGACTATTTTTATTCCTATTTGACTCTTTGATTCATGCACATATGTTTGTAAATATATGATGTAATGACAAAAGTATGCAAATGTAGGCTTTAAGAAAGCTTTATTCAACTGAGAATACAAGTTTCGCATATAGTGTTCTTTTATAGTCTCAGTAAACAGAAATAGCTCTCTCAAAGAGGAGAGTGACAAAACTCTTGATTATGCATAACAAATGATTTATTTAATATGCACACCAACGTTTTCTTTATTTTTATTTTATTATTCGTCTGGAATTTGAACATTCAAATTTTTAATATAAAAAATATTGGATGACAAAATTTCTTACAGATATAGTAAAATTATTTAGAGATAAAAACACAATGCTGGAAATTGAAAAAGTTGTACAGAGATCATAAAAGAAACAAAAAGAAATTGAAAACATTTTCTCAGCACTTAATCTTTAGTGATGAATGTAGAGCTAAATTGAATGGATCTAGGTTATAATGGTTAAGTCCTTCATGCAAATATTTGGCCAGTATAACTTAGAAGACAACAGTTAAGGTTGAGATATATTTTAAGACAAATATTTTATAACATCAATAATTAAGAAATCTAAACTGTACCCCATGTGAGATTCTATTATGCAAGTAAATATGTAAATATAAAGTAAATGTGTAATCAATAAAATTGATATCAACTATTGATGTTGATAACATTTTCTGGATACATTTGTACATGCTTATAGTCACATGATTAATATACAATATAATATACATAATAATATATATGATATACAGTATAATATGCAATATAATTTTCCTGATACATTTATATATACATATAGTCACATGATTAATATAAAATATAAATTAGAACAAATTAGAATATTTGCTTTTAAGAAAAAATATTTCAAATATCTTATTTGGTATTATCAAATTTAATTATATGAGTAGAGGGTTGTTAATTATATTGTAAATAAATATATATAATAGTATAGTTATTGGTATCTATTTTGTTTTTAAATTCCAGACACATAAAGATTGTCATGGGTCATAAGAAAGATATAACTTTAAAAGAGAAACATGATATTGTAAAATTATTTTTTGATGGAAACAAGATGTTGTAAATGGTGAAAAAAGTTGGACAGAGATCAAAGGACAAGCAGAAAAAAAGATTAAAACATTGGCAAGATTAGAACCAAAACAATGACTGGTTTGAATAATGTTACAAAAAGAAATTTGAGAAAAAATAGAAAGAGTAATAAACAAGGGCAATGGCTTGAACTTTAAGAAGATATTTCAAGAAGCTTGTGTTGTTATTAATGTAAAATGGAAAGAGAAAAGAAACAGAATATTAAGATCATTGACCAAATATATGGAAACATTCAAACTACCACCATTAAAATAACACCACATAAAGAAATATGTAATTTGGATAAAAATTGATTTATGAACACTAATTTTTCATGATGAATGAAGAGCTAAATTGGACGAATCTGATAATTGAACTTCAGATTGGTTCTTACATGAAAGTAGCCAAATAACATTAGTTAGGAGATAGTTTTGGGCAAGTATTGTAAACAGGAAAATTATAGGTCCCTTCAAATTTGATGGACATCAAATAATTCAAATAATTATTTTAAGTTGTTGGCTAAAATGTTTTGTACAGGTCATAATCAAGAAGCTTGAGTACTGTACAACAAGATACCTTCATATTTGGTGAAGCTAGTGCTCACATTGCCAAAAATGAAATGCCCATCAGTCTCTCAAGATAGTGTTCATCATTAAAAGAGAGAGTGGAAAACAATATTTAAGGACCTTGAGTTGCAATAAGAACTGCTACAAATAATTTTAAAGTTAAAAAGTCAGTAACAGAAAATTAATATGATAAATAGTAAAATGATTCAATTGCTTTATTTCCACTAGTAGTATTAGTAGAAATATTATCTGGAATTTTATTATTATTATTAGATAAAGCCTTGTCAATTCTTATTCATTTTTCACTAGTATTTCTTTCATCTTCATTTCAATTGCTCTATTTCCACTAGTAGTATTAGTAGTAATATTATCTTGAATTTTATTATCATTATTATTAGATGAAGTCTTGTCAATTCTTATTCCTTTTTCACTAGTATTTCTTTCATCTTTATTTCAAATGCTTTATTTCCACTAGTAGTATTAGTAGTAATATTATCTGGATTAGTAGTAATATTATCTTTTCCCTTAGCAAATCTGTCATTTTTTATGGTAATGGTAATTAATAATAGCTGTTTCCCTATAAGGAAACATTTGGCATTCATTGACTGAGCAGCCACTATAAGGAATAGTACAGTGAATAGAGTAGAGAACAGCAATCTAAATAGTAATAGAGGATAGACTAGAAATGGTGATCCATATAGTAATAGAGAATAGGATAGAAATGCAATTGTTAGTCGTCATGATAGTTTCTACTTATATGCGTTTCATCTATGATCACCTGATCTACTTAATTCAATAATGTGATGTTCAAAGTGTTGGCAGTGATACTTTATTCCTATAAAACAATGTGCTATCCATTTTAGTTGTTGCTGCTGTTGGTAGTCCTCAAGTGATGTGGTTTCTCTTATTGGTACTGTTCTTTCTGTATCACCAATCCACAATGTTCAATGAAGGTTGATCTTTGCCAAGACCTCCAGGCTCAAGAGCCTTTTTTAACCATTGATCTTAGAAAGTTGACAGTTTAGATATTTCTGAATGGGTTTGGTGCCATGTATGACGTCCATATGATAAGGCACATTGTTCATCTTTTTATTTGGGACAATACATTGCAATAATCATTTATTTTTAAATGGTTTAGGTTAGTAAAGTTGGAAATTTCTTACCAATTGCAGGTTTGCTTCTAACTCAGCAAATTTGAAGAATTGTAAATATGTATATGTGTATGTCTATGTTGTGCATGAGTGACTTACATGTGCTTGTGCCATTTAATCTATGACACATGCACATGAACACATATATGCATACACAATTTTGCTTAGTTTCAAATAAACCATTGGAACAACACACTCCCTCTCTACTCAGTCAGAACAACACCTACCCTGAGTTGAGTAATAAAATCTTGAAATTACTAAAATTGGAAGCAAGAAAAATTTTATAAGCTCTTCTTTTATTATACAGATAAGAAAACATCAAATCTCTTAGGCAATACTCTGTTCTGTTCAAAGTTGGTGTATACTACACCTGAACCCCCTAACTGGAGGTGAGCCTCATTGGGGGCCCTGTGCAGTGCTTTGTAACCCTCACTTTCTTATGAACATTTGCTTTTCTCTCCTTACATTTATATAGGGTTACAAATTAAAAATTAAACTAAGCACAACTGACTAAATTATCACAGATTTGGACATCATTCTGGGGTCTTTATTTTATCCATATCCATGAATTTCTTGTGCTCATGTTAAGTTTTGAAAAAACACTATATAAAATTCACTATAACACTATATAAAATTCACTACGATATAACATTATATAAAATTCACTATAAAATAACACTATATAAAATTCACTAATTTTTATCCATAATGTTAAATGTGTTAGAATTCTTCAATTTTTTAACAAGAAAAATCTCAAGTTGATGTTAAAAATTACCACAAAATATTGATTTATTTAAAACAGAATGATCTATTATGACATGTCTCTAATTTATATTTAGATATATTGTATTTATTTTGAATGTTTCTAGTTGAATTGTTCACCTATATTGCATATGATCCATTATTGTACTTAATTATAGGTTACAATAAAATTTGTATTTTATATTAATACTACCTTATGAAAATTGAGATGTACTAGAGTGGAATGTCCCATATCATAGATTCAGGTGGGACCCACAAGACTCTTACACTGGCCCTGTCTTTATTAATAACTGAACCACATCTACATGCTCCCAACAGTAAAAGTTTAGTAAATAAAATGCAACTGACACAGCTTATTTAATAAATGTTTTTACAGGAATGTGCATATTGTATGGTTGCAAAATATAAAGTAAAACTCACAATTTTATTGGCAATGGTTTATCCAGCTAACATTTATTACCCTGCCAGAAAGCAACAGTGAACACCTGGCAGTCTCTGATCCTTGAAGGGGAGACATATAAGAAGAAAGTAGGGCCAGAAATAGGCAAGAATGAGTTCATGCCTCACTTGACAAAGATTGTTGAAGTAGTCACATATTTTATAATCAGAAACATCAATTGTTGCTGATGCATCAGGTAAGACTTTGTAAATGAATGTCTCTCAAGTCTGTTGAATATGTTCAACAGAATAAATAGATAAAAATTATAAATCTTTTATCATTCAATGATCTTGTAGAGGTTTTAATTTTTATATAGTCTTCTTTAAGCTTTGACAAATGTATTGAAAAATTAAGAATAAACAGTGAAGAATATAAAATATAGCAAAGATGCTTTTATGAAAAAGTTTTACAAAAAAATTTTAAATTTTGTCATTGATAACAAAATCTTTTCTCTATATGCTTAAAATATATATTGTTGTAGAGGTGGAAATGAGTAACCTGGAAGACAGAACCTGGAAGACAAAACCTTGCTGTTGTTGTTATTGTTGTGAAGGTTAATTCCTTCTCTACCTTGGCAAACATAAATCCAATCATCAAACAAAAGAGGACATTGAGTAGGGGTAAATAAATATATAATTTATTTGCATATATGCAAAACTAATAACTTCTATCTATTGCTGTTGCTAACGACTTAGCAATTCCGAAAATGTTCATCTATCTATCTATCTATCTATCTATCTATCTATACACACACACACGCACACATGAGAACTCTTATGTAGCGAAGGAATCATATTTTTTAAATAATTAATAATATATATATATAATATACAGGGTGTGATGGGTAAATTGTCTTCTAAATTACACAAAAATGAAAATAATATTGACATTTCATTTTAACAGATATATTTACCAAAATTACACAAAAATATCTTAAAATACTAAACAGTAAATATATTCAATAAAATTACCATTGGCTTCAACCACGACCTCCAGACGACTTTGGAATCTCCTGCAATTCTTTTGGATGGTCTCCTTGTTTAAGTTGTTGAATGCTACTATAATTCTTGACTTTAGTTCATCTTTGGTGTTACAAGGAATTTTTGTTGGTCTCTCACTCAACTGTGCCCCATACATAATAATCAAGGGGGTTGCAGTCTGGGGAGTCAGATGCCCAGATGTAAGGGATGATGTGGTCACAGAAATTGCCTGACAGTCATGACTGGGTTCACCTGCTTGTGTGGCATGATGCAGAGTCCTGTTGTAAAATAAAGGGTCTTCCAACAGCCACCCTCTTGACCCTTGGCAGCACTACCTCTTCAAGGTACTTTGTGTTGAGTCTGAGGACCATGCCAACAAATTTGGGAGTTCTTTTCTTATCAGAACAATCAGTGAGTTTTCCTTTGTAATCACCATTAGACTCATCAAAGTCTTTCCAAAACCTCTGCAGATTGACACCCAAACACTCTAAAATGTTTGTATTGGAGCTTCCAGTGTGAATGCCAAGCAGTACAGCATGACATTTCTGGCAGAATGAATTGCATCAAAGTTCTCTTTTTCTCACAGATGGTACCCAACTGACCCTACTATACTGTGCTGTTGACAAAATCAAAAACAAACAACACACATGCACAACATTAAAAATATAAAATAGAGACAATTTACCCATCGCACCTTCATGGTGTAAGCCCAGCCATGCATCAACATCTGCGACAAAGCTGAATATCCATGGTTCGAAGCTTCTGCTCTGCATTTAGTGGGATCAGCTGGGTGTAGTTTATTACGAGCTGCTCAAACTGACTGAAACCATAATGGGAGATCACTATTGACTACAATTGATGCATTTGAGGCAAGCATTGAATAAAAAATGGGCGCTATATGAGCAGAGACACGACAAAGTGATTTTGCAGCATGACAATGCTAGGTCGCATGTTGCAAAATGGGTGAAAACCAACTTGGAAAGTCTTATATATATACCCCCCCCCCTGTCCGATTATCACTTGTTCTAATCAATGGCACATGGCCTGGCTGAGCAGCACTTTCATTCTTATGAAGATGCCAAAAAATGGGTTGACTCATGGTTAGCCTCAAAAGACGTCGTTTTTCCAATGTGGAATTCAAATACAGTCAGAAAGATGGGAAAAAGGAGTGGCTAGCAATGGACAATAATTTCAGTGACATGTTTTTTACTAATAAATAAAACATTACTTTTCATGAAAAATCAGTGAGAACTTATTCAAGGTCCTAATAATTCAACTCTGATTATCTTCAGGTATCCATTATTTCATTTTTGAGATGAATTGTAAATATACATTAATCTAATCAAAATATTTTCATCTTGATTGTTATAGATGTTATTATAAACCTGATGTTTCAAATAATTTCCCTCTGGCCATCTTCAGGTATCTATTATTTTGTATTTCATTTTTGAGATAAGTAATTGTCAATATACTTTAAATATCTTATTTTAAATTATTGTTCTCATCTTGATTGTTATAAATGTTATTATAGACACAATGTTTCAACCAAGTACCCTCTGGTCATCATTAGGTGTCCATCATTTGGCTTACATAGGATATCTGTCATCTAGTAGTCATGAGTTCAATACTTAGTTCAGGTCGTAAAGCACTGCTTCAGCAGGAATGAACAATCACTAACATCACAAAAATATCACAATAATCAACTGTGGACAATGGAACCTGATGATGATCAGAGGGAAATTAATTAATTAATTCATTCATTCATTAATTAATTGATTTCTTGAGATAATGTCAAGTCTGTAGATGGCTACACTTTATAGAACTCACTATTAATTATTATAGTCTGTAGATGGCTACACTTTATAGAACTTTATATGAACTCACTATTAATGGCTTGTAAAACTAACAGATTTGATTTTATATTTGGAATGAATATACAGGTAATGCCTTTTTAATCTGGAGTTTGATGTTCCATAGTCTGACATATTTTGAGTCTATCACCATTAGTTTCTGGATCTGTCATTTTGATTTGCTTTCAAACTGCAATTTGAAATGTAACTTAGTAATTTATAAACTTGTTAAACTGAATGTGTAAAAACCTAATGTTGGTTTGAAACCAAATTGAAGAACATTAAAATTGACATTTTTAAAGTTTAATTTACTATGAAATTGAACATTCTTATTTTTTTTTAATCTTATGAATTTTTTCTTTTATTTATTCTTTAAAGTTTAACATGAAATGAGACATACTGGGTGTTTAAAATATTTTATATCATTTGAGATGTGAATATCTGAATAACTACAAAGTCTAAGCAAATGAAACTAAAAGGCTTATTGTTGAGAAAAATAAGATTTATTCATCAAAATTTGAATGAGAAATTTAATGGTATGTGAATTTCATGAAAAATTTTCACAAGTTTTCAATATGTGCGCCACCTGTAACAGGATAAACGTCAAATCCGTTTGCATTGCACAGACAGCCTTCATCCTCTTTAAATTTTTGTGCCTTGTTCAAATCTGCATTTTTAGTAAAATCTTTCACAAATAAAAGCTGCACAACCTTCTTCAACTGTGTTCAAGCATAATCTAACACTTTTTCACTGAATGGTATTTCCATACATGAAAAGAGAAAAAAACATAAAATATTAAACATAGTATTATGGGTTGTTTCTACACATGCTGTTAAAATTTGAGATCATTTAAAATTTAGAATTGGTCAAGTTATTACATTATGAAATTATATGTGTCCAGGGTATGATGATAAACTACATCTTGCAGCAAGCTTTTGATTGGGAGGTTTTGAGGAATGTGGAACTACATCTTAATTGCTGTTGTTCCCAGGTCCACTCAGACTAAGCTATGGGTAAATAGTGGACCCAAAAACAAAACACTATGAAAGTATAAAAATACATTTTTATAGTAAAAATACCAGCAATATATTTTCATAGTAAAAAAATTACCCGCAATACATTTTTGTAAAAGAAAATACTAATGCTCCCAAGAAAATTAAATTTTGGTATTAAATGACCCATAAGGTGTTGATATGCCACTAAACAAATTTATATCAATTTTCTAAAATGCTCTGTATTTATTTTTCTGAATCATATTAATACTTTATTTTTTATTTTTTTTTTTTGGTATTTTTTTAATTTTTTTCTTTAGCAAGACATCTTTTCTGAAGCATAATTTTTTCAATTTTTTAAAAAATCTATTGTTTTACTTTTTTAGTTTAGTATAAAATGACATTTATTATTTTTTCTGAATTTTATATTTTTTATTTTATTTTATTTTTATCTTTATTCTTATTTTAATTTTTTATTTATTTTTAATTTTATTTTTATTTTAACTTATTTTATTTTTATTTTAATTTATTTTATTTGTATTTTTAATTTTAATTTAATTTTAATTTTATTTTTATTTATTTTTATTTCTTTATTTTAATCCATTTTTAGTTTTTATTTTAATTTATTATTTTTATTTTAATTTAATTTTATTTTTATTATTATTTTAATTTATTTAAAATTTTGTTTTAATTTATTTTAATTTTTTTATTTTATTTTAATTTAATTTTTATTTTTATTTATTTTATTTTTTTTTTTTATTTTTATTTTAATTTTTTATTTTTAATTTAATTTATTTTACTTTTTTATTTTTTTAATTTAATTTATTTTATTTTTATTTTTTATTTATTTTATTTTTATTTTAATTTATTTTATTTTTTACTTTTTTGGTTTAACATAAAATCAGACATTTATTTTTTCCTCAATCATAATTTTTTATTTATTTTTAATTTAATCATAAATATTTATTAATTTTTCTTTCTGAATGTTATAAATTATTTTTGACATAGCAAATTAAAAAACCTGAGCAAACATAAATAATTCTATTTATGCTGCCACTAAATGTTTTCTTGATGGCATTCAGTTGATTTTGTATATTTCATATATTTCATTTTATATATTTCACACCTTCAGGGTGCCATCCAAGAGGTGCCTAAGATGGAGCTAATAAATAAAGCAACTTGAGGCATTTTTTAAGGTCCACAAATGACCAAATCTCAAGGTTGTTTGTCTTTTATATGACTGAATCAAAAATGCACCTTTAGCTATAGAAAACATGAAAATTAAAGTTTGTTGCAAAATAAAGGTTTAAAGACAACAAAAGCACTTTGGAAAAACAGACTATTTAAAGCATATATATTTATTTTTTAATATCTGTCTTTAGAACCTTTCCGTTTTCTTTGCATGAATGTAATGAGAGCAACATAAGATATACAGATGACACAGACATGAAAAGGAAACTACAGAAGGTAATGAAGGAAAGCAAGAAAAAAGGACTAAGTATAAATGACAAGAAAACAGAATGCCTGTTCATCAGCAAAAGGGTGAGCCCAAAATGCAAATTACAGGTCAGGGATACTAAAATGAAGCAAGTGCAAAAATGCAATGTCAATTATTATCTTCTGTCTTCTAAATTCCTCTTTTTTATTCTTGCTCCTTAACAATGTTTTTTTTTCTCTCTCATCTTCTCTCAAACTTGTGACTTAGTGGCTTTATTGCCTTCTTGGATTGAAATGATTAAAACAAAAGTAATATTTCCTTTGTTTCTAACAAAGTTTTCCTGTTCCTTAATTCTTTGCTTTGACTTTAGATTTCAGTGTCACATTTTCCACCCTTCCCAAATTGTTTTTGTACTTGCTTGATTATGACATTCTAACTTAAAAGGAAAGTGAGAAGAAAGGACTAAGCATAAACTACAAGAAGACAGAATGCATGGTCATCAACAAAAGGGTGCAAATGCAAATTACAGGTCAGGGATACTAAAATGAAGCAAGTACAGAAATTTAAATATCTGGGAAGTGTTCTAACAGAGAATGAAAATTGCGACACTGAGATCCAAAGATATATTGGGATGGCCAAAGATGCCTTCCAAAGGCTAAGCAAAGTATCAAGAAACAGGAAAATATTGTTAGAAACAAAGAAAACAGTACTGAACTGTTATGTAATATCTTTCCTCCAGTATGGTAGCAAATACTAGACATTCCCCTCACAGATGAAGAAGAGATTTGTGGTTCAACAGAAAGATGTTGAGGATACCATGAACCAATCATGTGAGCAACAACAAAGTTTTGAAGAAAATGAAAACGAATAGGAAAGTTAAGTATAACATCAGGAATAGGTACTTGAAATTTCTGGGTCACGTAATGAGGAAAGAGGGCTTGGAAAAC
This sequence comes from Acanthosepion pharaonis, assembly GCA_903632075.3. Taxonomy (NCBI): domain Eukaryota; kingdom Metazoa; phylum Mollusca; class Cephalopoda; order Sepiida; family Sepiidae; genus Acanthosepion; species Acanthosepion pharaonis. The sequence continues at coordinate 1,286,050 of CAHIKZ030004588.1, read as the reverse complement.
CTGATACTCACAGGACAGATTGAGGGCAGAGGAAAGCAGTGTGTAACTTGAGTAAATGGATGGTAGAACAGAGTTTGGGAGAAATAACAAAAATCATTAAGAACTACAAGGGACAAGAAAATGTGGAGGGCTATGAATGTCTATGTCCTGAAGGGATATGATACATAACAGAGGAAGAAAGAATCTATATTGAAACAAGTAACAACTCTTACCAAAACTATTATCTGGAATTGACTACACCCTTTTTTACCACTTTTTTTTTTTTTTTTTTTTTTCTGATAAAGTCTTCCATTTCTTTTCTGGCATGATAATCATTCTTTTTTTATCTGTTTGTAAATTCAAATTAAAAAGAATAATCCTGCTTCCCTTACATTACAACTTCTATTCTTGTAGGTACATATTCTTGCCCTGATAGTCTTAGGATGGAATTCTCTAGATGGAATGCAGGACAACGTCCAATCAACAGTCTACAATTTTCAAGAGTTTGTGCCAGTGCCAAAATTACCTTTGTGAATATCTTCAAACATTATTCTTATTTCTAAAATAAATTCCATTCCTGTACCAAATTATAGGCAACTAAGAATATATGTTAGTCAGGACAACCATTTGTGACTTGATTACTTTTTGCTACTATGATCAAAACGAATGTAGAGAATACAGGATGTGACAGGCTGGAATGTATCTTTTACTTTGACAAAAACTGAAGGTAGTTTGGCTAACAGCTACCACTGGAATCATCTTTCTTGGAGCATGTGTAAGAACAACAGCTTCTTTTGCAAGAACCAATATAAAGAAACCTTTTGATTTAGACAAATTCTATGTACAGAAATTAAGATAATGAAATGTCATATTTTTCTTAAGATTTCTTTAGTGGTGGACTTTTGCTGTGACTAAGGAATTTGGATAATTAGACTTTGAGTTCTTCTGTAATCATTTTTCTGTCTATGTTATTTAATAAGTCTGGCAAAAGGTTACAACAATGGGACACCTAAAAAATAAAAAAAGTAGAAGCTTTCTCCTCTTATAGCAGAATTTGCAACTCATAATTAAAGAATTTCAGTCATTGTACATTTTCATAGGCAGATGCATCAACATGAGTAGCCCAGGCTTGTTGAGAGATGGGTGATTTTATCAAGTGACAATCATGAGAATGGTTGCCAACCAAGGCTATAGAACCCCAATCCTATTATTCAATTCATAACTGGTACATCCAATTTACATGGAAAATTGATTTACAAAGCATCACAGTAGCGAAGATAAGACGAAGAACCCCTGAATTATAAAAATTATACAGGTTGAGAATCTTTTATCCAAAATTCTTGGAACAGGAAATGCTTCAGTTTTCAAATTTTTTTCAGATTTTGTAATACAGGCTATTTAATTTGTTTATAGCATCTATGAAATGAGTCAGTTTGGGAATGAAAACCAAGCATAAACACAATATCCCTTTACTTTTCATAAAACAACTTATACATATAACCTGAAGGTAGTTTTATATAAATAACATATACTCTGAATGTAGTTTTATATAAAATTTAATGAATTTTGTGTGCATTTGTTTTTAGTGATTTTTTTACTTGATTTTTTGTGACAATTTTTTTTGTATGATAAAAATTTTTATAAATTGGAGATAAATTTGGAAACAATCAAAATCAAAAAAAAAAGTTACCCATGAAATAAAGATAATTGTTTGTATGGGAAGTAAGGACCTACATACATCAAATTCTCTTTAAATTATGTGGTGACAGAAGAATTATTGTTGAACTTCTAAAAGGTAAGCTTAAATATTAATGCAATATTTAAATGCAGCAATCAATTTGAGTTCTGTAGTTTATTGTTGCCTATCACATTTACTCCTCTCTGCCTATTATGATAACGGCCCAGCAAGAGCCTTCTACAGGATCTAGCTTAAATGCCTCCTGATAGGGAAGATTTTAAGCTAATATTAATATAAATGTTATTTTTAGTGGGTACATGTCTTTGAGTTGATATCCCTGGTTGTTTGTTTAATATCAATCAGCTTAGATTGAGAAGTATTACTAAAGAAAAATGTGCCTTCCAACAAGAATCTAACATGTATTCTTTTTTCCAACAAAGAAAGCACTTGTTTCCTATGGCCTAATTGGTAAGGGCACACTTTGGCTATAGTGTAACAGAAAAAGACAATTTACACATAGTTAGAGATAACAAAGCCAAATTTATAAAATTATTAGAAAACATATCTTTAACAAAACACCAATTTTCATCTACCTAAGTCATACACATGACACACTCTATTCAAAACAAATTTGAAAACAAACACAAATATACCAGAGTGCTGGCCATTATTGATGCGACTCTCACTTGCCACAGATGTCTACAACTACATCCATGCATTTCCCTTATATAGGCTATAAGAGAAACTGGACAGAGGTGAGAGAGCAAAGAGAGAGACTTCACACACACACACACACACACACACACACACACACACACACACACACACATGCTAACCATAGAGGCTACCTGGATCATGGCTGACTGCCTGTTCAACCATTAGGCTGTGTAAACAACCTCCTCCTGTGAATACAGAAAGAGAACAGACTCTATTATCAATGTGACAAGCCCAAAACAATAGCTAACAAGCAGTCAGCTGGCTTAAACATACTCCTTTTTCATGCTCTCATTTCATACCTTGTACATTTGAAAGCTGTATTATATGACTTACCAGATACATTTTCATATCTTCTAAATGAAAGTAAATCTTTGGTCTCTCCAAATTTCTCCAAACCAGCATCTAATTTTTTTCTTTACTCCAACCAACTTCCACCGCAGGTCAATAGGTGTGGTTTCCCTGAGGAGAAAAATGGAATACAGATTCGATTCCAGTCAGGAGACACATTTTTCTTTAGTAAGGCTTTTCAATCTAAGCTGGTTGATATTAATTTAACTGTTTAAAAAAGTAAAAAATGTAGTGTCTGTGTGGTAGTTAGAATTCCTTTGTCTACATTATGGAAGTTGTACATTTGATGTCATGTATAATAGCTTGTGGTAACAAGGCCGCACAAAAAGTGTGCAATTTATTTATTTACTTATTGTATTATTTAATTAATTAATTTATTTATTCATGTATTTTTTCTTTATATCAAATGAGAGAATGGAGGAGTGATTCCCTGAAGGTCTGTATAGAAAAATCTGGAGTCGGAATGCTAAAGTGACAAACATTTTACTTGTATTGGTGTGCAGTGTGGAATCATTCTTCATTGAGAAGTCTCCTAATATACTAGCTCTCTGCAAGATCAACCGTAACTTGTCTATCCCCTCCTCTGACTTCTTGATCCTTGGTTACCTTCATCTCATTAAAAAAGACTCTAAAACACAGATGCATGGCCTCAGAGTTTATGTCACGGACCATCTCCCACTGGCTTGAATCTCCAGACCATTCATACATGTGTCTCCATCTACCTCTCCTCAATGCTGTATGCTACCTCTTCTTCCTCTATCATTCTCCATCCTCCCAAGACTGTGGTGTTCTCGATAACATTTCTGATAATATAGACAAGGCCATCTTTCTTCATCCATTTGCACATATTTTCATGTTTGGTGATTTTAACTCCCACCATACCAAGTGGCTTAAAAACTTTATAACTGACCTTGCTAGCATCCAAATCCTTAACTTTTCAATTACTCAATCCCTCATACAAGTGGTTAAATTTTCTACACATTTCCCTAATAACCAGGATGGTAAGGCTCCCCTTCTCAATCTTTGTTTTACCTCCACCCCAAGTCTTGTTGTGCCACACAGCTTTGCCCTCTTGGCAACTCTGATCCTGCCATAGTGTGTTAACATCTCCTTCTACTCCTCCCCTAGGAAAGAACCATCTACCAAGAGAACATCTTTCTGTTTTCAACAAGCAGACTGGGACTCATTCCGTGGTTTCCTTTCTCATGAACGCTGGTGTTTCCCAAGGATCTATTCTGGGTCCTACACTTTTTCTGACCTTCATTAACAATCTTCCTGATGTCATCAGTTCCCAAGTATGCAACTATGCAGGTGACACTACTATTTGGTTGAATGGGGCAGGATATAGCTGGTAAACTTTAATGCTTCAAAAACAGAACTGCTCTCTTTTAACCACCACAGAGAACCCTCCCTGCCTCCCATTAGAATGTCTGATGCTCAACTGCATGAGAGCACTTCTTTGCGTCTGCTTGGTCTCATGCTGTCCACTGACCTAAGATGGAACAAATACATTGAATCGATAGCTTCATCTATTTCAAGGAAAGCTGGTTCTCTGTGTCATGACAGTTTTTCTTGCCTGAGTCCATCCTTCAAATCTATAAATCAACCATTCACCCTTGCATGGAATACTGCTGCCATATATGGTATAGGGACCCCACTGTTTGTCTTAAGGTCCTTGACAAAATCCAGAGACGGATATGCAATGTGATTGGTCCTGACCTGGCATCTCATCTACAGTCACTTTCTCACAGACGTGCCATTGTTTCCCTCTATCTTTTCTACAAGTACTTTCATGGTAACTGCTCCAACGAGCTATTTTCACTGGTTCTCAAACTGCATGAATTTAAGTGTGTTAGTAGGTTGACATCTCAGTCCGACCCTTTCACTGTCAAAACGGTTAAATGTAGCCATCTCTTCTACTCCAATAGCTCCGATGTCTCGCACCTCCCATCTGTGGAACTCCATTCATCTTAATTGCTTCCCTGACAGTTATAGTCTTCAAATATTCAAATGTAATGTCAATCGATATTTCCTGATGTCTTGATCTAATTCCCTGTCCTTCTCTTTATCCTTTCCTCAATCACGTCTCTTAATCTTGCTCACATTCTTTGTAAGCCCTTGCATGCTAGTGGCACTCCTGTCTTGCTTGCGGGTGAAATGTTTTATATATATATATATATATATATATATATATATATATATGTAACACATAAAGTGCTGGTGTTAATAAAATAGTGCTTGATGTAATATTACAGAGCTATTAAGTATATGTTAATAAATATACATATCATCCCTCACTGGTAACACAACTTGGTGTTTCATATGCAATACAATCTTCAGATGCTGGGTAGAGATTGAAGATTGCATCGTGCATGAAACTCCAAGTACTGCTACCGGCAAGGAATAATATATATATATATATATATATATATATATATATATATATATATATATATATACACACACACACACACACACACACACACACATATATATATATATATATATATATATATATATATAAACCAATTGGGTAAATATAGTTAGGTCAGCATGATTTGTGCAATCAATGTAAGGTATTATGTATATTTCTTAATATATATATATATATGTATAGATAGATAGATAGATAGATAGATTACTGTTTTAATAGTCACAGAATAATGGCTACTGTTAACAAGACCCACACAAAGAATATGATTTATTTATTTATTTTATTATTTAATTAATTTATGTATTTTTTCTTTTATATATATATTACTGATTTAAGAGTCACAATGTTCTTTCTCTGCTTTGTAACCTTTACTTGAGTTGGATGGAGATGAGAAAATAATGTCATAATTCAAATGCGAAGCAAATAAAAACTAATAATAATAAAAATGTTAATCATTTGCTGAAAGGTTGGGATGGTGATGATAGCAATTCTTGTTGTGACATCTCATTTTAAGCCAACCATTAAATCTTTGCCTGACAATTTCTTCTGTCAACCACTCAACAGCTCTTGTGTACAAAATACAATAACATTAACAAGCTCCCATTGCAATGTGCTTTGTTTCCTACAAGTGATGACAAAGTATTAGACATGCGTAAAAGTTCCCAGCATTCTTTTTTAAACTCAGTTGAATTGCTTTTGTTTAGTGGCATAGCAACCTCTTTGGTTTATTTAATGCCAAAATCTAAATATTTGGAATAATTTTATGGCTTCAACTAAATACATTCTGAATGCAGTTGTATACCTTCAACTACAGATAAAATGTATTGTTGGCAATTTTACTATGAATAGGTATTGTTGATAATTTTACTATTTTGAGGAGCATGGAAACACCTCTTAATCGCTGTTGTTCCCGCACCCACTCTTACCCACTGTTGGGGTCCCAACTGTGGGAAAATAGTTAATCCCCAAACTGGGATCAAAACACTGAGTGAAAGTATAAAAATGCATTTTCATAGTAAAAAGTTATTAGCAATACATTTTTGTAAAAGAAATTACTAATGCTCCTAAGAAAATTAAATTTCAGTATTAAATGACACATAAAGGGTATGGTTTTCAGGGACTTCCCAAAGAGGATGCTTGCTGGGATGGCATCCCCCAGACCAATAACATCAAGAAGTCCCCTTCCTGACAAATTGAGTGAATTTGGGCAGATGGTACCCTTGGGAGCTGTCAATGGTTATGCCAGCACAAAGTCACAAGTCATCATGACCGAGGGTATCACTTGGCCCTGTTCTGACTATTGATCATGCTTGATAATCCACTCTCACCCAGAAACTGAAACTAAAGTTTGCTCAGCATAATTGCAGTATAAACTACAGGTGATCTCTGTGGATGTTGAAAAAATTTGCCTGAGCAGGCATCTGCAACGGGGAAAAGCTAGCCACCCTAGTAGATTCACATCCTCGGATATGAGTGGCTGCACCATTTAGATTTTTAAATTTCTGATCTTAGGTCTCTGGTTGGGACCCTGAAGCAAATTATTATACAACAGAAATCAAAGAAGAAGAAATAATAATGATGATGATGATGATGAAGGTGGTGTTAATGGTGATGGTGATGATAAGTGTTCTCAGTCCTGTTAGGAAAGGGGAGGGAACATACACCAACAAAATCTCAGGCAATATCAAGATAAACAAAGTCCTGAAGACTTACTTACTTACCACTGCTCACATATTAGGGAGGATTATATATCCATCAGAATCTCATGGAAGCCACAAGTATGACTTAGATTTGAAAGTAGGACATTAAGACAAAACTATTTGTGCTTTTACTGATAAAATTTCTTTATTAAAATATTTAAGAAAATAAAAATGAATTATATTTTGCTTGAACAGGGATAGTTCTGTTCCTCTGAACAAGTGTTGTCAAATCTGAATGGGTTGCATAGGGGTTCTTTTAGAGGAAGTGTATCGCTGCTCAGACTTCCTGAGGTTGATCTTTGAGGTCAGATGAAAAACAAAATAAATGAGTCAATTTTGATTGGCTGAGTCCACATGAGAATGATAGACAGAGAAAGGTTTTTCAGTAGTCAAGTTGGTTCTTACATGTTAATCAATGCAGATGTGTTCACTTTTGTGTCTAAAAAGGCTCCCCAGTGAGGGGGAACAACCCCCACTGGATGGTTAGTAAATTTGACATTAATAAAACTAGGTAAATAAAATTATCTGTGTTGATTCATTTACCTCTGAACCAAAACATTTTGCGACCCAAACCAAGAGAGAGAAAACATTATAATTAAATTGGCATCATTGATTTCCCAGCATAAGGCAGCTATACAACATCCGTTCATGAATGGGAGTAACTGGGGAGCAACATGGTCAAGTGTCAAAAGGGTTTTTTTTTATGTTTGAAGGATAAAACTACCAAGGCAACATGTATCACATCTAGATACTTGGGAACATTTTCAACTGGAGACAGTCTGAGTGAACTAGGTTACCTGATTTAATGGCATCTCTAACTTGGTTCTGCTTGCAAGATTTGTGCATTTTATATCAAAACTTGTTACTATATTATACACATTTAGCTGTGATGCATGTGTTTGGTATACACTTATCAGACAGGGTTTATGATGATTATATTGGACTTAGTGTGTATCAACTGAACAAAGAAATATATATCTATTTGGCCTTTAAGATTAAAATATCAGTCAGTTATGTGCCATGCATGATACATGCTTAGACAATCATATATCATTCAATACATGACTTATGAGGCAGATTTTTTCACGCAAAAGGTTGTCATTTCTTTTTGCAGTAGACCAGTTGCCATCCAAGGCTATAGAACCCAGTCTGTCTTGCTATTTACCCTGGGAAGAGGAGAAGAGGATTAATACCTTTCCCAAGGGTATTAGCACGTAAGTGAATGTAATGGATTTGACTGGAATTCGAACTCAGCTCTCCAATTCCTCAATTTGAGCCACTATCCACTAATCCATCATGTTCTCCTAAGATTAAAATATTTTGACTTCTAAAAACTCCTACTGATAACATTATATCAAAATACATTTATTTAGTTTCAATAAATTAAGAGAAATACTAGTTCATTGAAATATTAACTGATTTTTTTATTATTAGCTATTAATTTATTAGGATGTTAGTAATAGATTACATCTTACTTTAATATAAATTGAATATGACTTTTATTTTATGAAATAAATTAAAATATCGCTTATTTTAATGAAAGTTTATTTTTCCTTTTATGATTTCTTTTTCCCACCCACAAGCTAAAATTAGAATTTTTTTACTTTTTTTTCTACAATGGTAGATCAACTAAGACATTTAGATGAAAGATTAAAATATAGATATAAGTAACTTTATTGGATAGTGTTTTGTCCCATTCAACTAGACGGTCAGTCTGGCTTCAAAAAATGATAATACATTAATGCCCTTGATTTTTTTATAAATATATATTTTTTATAAGAAACAGTGATGTTATCAGAAGACAAAATTTAAACTACAGTGTATGACAAATCTATCTTTCTCTTTCTCCATTATGCAGTTGAGTCATATTTGGTTCAGGCAAAACCACATTTTCTTTTGACCATCACACTGATATCATCCCAAACACAAATGAAGCTAACATCAATCAGCTAATCAAATGCCAAATATTTTTGTGCAGTAATGAATTTGTCAATGTTGATACAGGAATTAATCACAAAAAGGTGTTTATACCTCTGGATAAGATACCAGCTGATATATTGTCTTTTCCTTTCACAAAAAAAGAAGGTCAGAAATAAATTATAAAAGTAACAGTAAAGATCATGGATTTCTGTTGGTGACCATTTATCTGATTTTTACAGGGGAGTTTGTAATGACTCTGAGTGTAAAATCTCTGATTTTGCTTAAAATGCCTGACCATGTGTAATCCCCTGCCAAAAGCACTGTAGCAAGATTTGGCAACTTTCTGTTGCGTTAAGAAGAAAGAAATTGGCTTTGAGGAATTCTCTAAAAACTGTTGTAAAATTCCAGCAATGGTACTAAACAGAGTCTTGCATCAGGCAATGCATGTATGATAAAACTCTGGCATCTGACAAAGTCATCTTAACATTTCGAAAAGTATTTCCTGTTAACTCAGATAATTGTGTATCACAATTTCTAACATTTCTTAATATGTCTGTCAAAGGAGAAGGACGTCAGCGCAATTAGGTATAAATCACCCATGAAAAATAATAATTCCTACAAATTCTGACTTACAAATGGTATCCATGCTCTTTTCTTTCCTTTCTTTTCATTTTTTGGGAGGTAGTAGAGAATTTCTAGAAACAAAGAAAAGAGTACTGAACTGTTATGTAATATCAGTCCTCCTATATGGCAGTGAATACTGGAAATCTCCTCACAGCTGAAGAAGAGACTTGAAGCAACAGAAACAGAGAAAAGAGTATTGAACTGCTATGTAATATCAGTCCTCCTATAGCAGTGAATACTGGACAATCTCCTCACAGCTGAAGAAGAGACTTGAAGCAACAGAAACAGAGAAAAGAGTATTGAACTGCTATGTAATATCAGTCCTCCCATAGCAGTGAATACCAATCTCCTCTGAAGAAGAGACTTGAAGCAACAGAAACAGAGAAAAAGAGTATTGAACTGCTATGAATATCAGTCCTCCTATAGCAGTGAATACTGGACAATCTCCTCACAGATGAAGAAGAGACTTGAAGCAAAGCAGAAACAGAGAAAAGAGTATTGAACTCTATGTAATATCAGTCCTCCTATAGCAGTGAATACTGGACAATCTCCCTCACAGATGAAGAAGAGACTTGAAGCAAACAGAAACAGAGAAAAGAGTATTGAACTGCTATGTAATATCAGTCCTCCTATAGCAGTGAATACTGGACAATCTCCTCACAGATGAAGAAGAGACTTGAAGCAACAGAAACAGAGAAAAGAGTATTGAACTGCTATGTAATATCAGTCCTCCTATAGCAGTGAATACTGGACAATCTCCTCACAGATGAAGAAGAGACTTGAAGCAACAGAAACAGAGAAAAGAGTATTGAACTGCTATGTAATATCAGTCCTCCTATAGCAGTGAATACTGGACAATCTCCTCACAGATGAAGAAGAGACTTGAAGCAAAAGAAAAGAGTACTGAACTTTTATGTCATATTAGTTGTCCTATATGGCAGTGAATGCTGGACAATCTGCTCACAAATGAAGAAAAGACTGAAAGCAACAGAAATGTGGCTCTACAGAAGGATGCTGAGAATACCATGGACCAAACATGTGAGCAACAACTATGCTCTAGAGACAATGGCAACAAAAAAAAACACTTATGCTTAACAACAGAAGGAGATGGTTAAAATTTCTGGGACAGGAAAGAGGGCTTGGAAAATGTGATACAGACAGGAAAAGATCAAAGGTAAGCGAGACAGAGGAAAGCAATGTGTAACCTAACTGGTGAGCTTGAGCGAATGGATGGTGGAGCTGGGTTTGGGAGAGATAGCAAAAAGGCAAAAGTTATTAAGAGCTAAAAAGAACAGGAAATTGTGGAGAGCCATAATCGATAACATCCCGAAGTAGAGAGTTTCTTATGATCATGATATGGTGTTCTAAAAATCTAATTTTGAATACCAGCTTTATAGCAGGGGTCTCAAATGTGCCACCCATGGGCCAAATGTGACCTTCAGACTATCTTTCAGTGGCTAACAGGGAGCAATTTTAGTAACCAATATTTTCATCAGATTTTAATAAATTTGATAAATTTGTCGCTCACTTATTCTATACAAATGCACTCGCTCACCCACTGAGTAAATTGTGCAAAACAATCAACCTACAATATCCTAGTGTTGTCACAGAAGACAGAAGATTCCTTTTACTCTGTTTGGAATCAAATGAAAGTGATTAGAACTTTATTTAACACTATTTTAAACTTTCTGCTGTGGAGGGCTAATTGGGCCTCCAGCCCAGAACTAAATGGACTTCTGGTCTAGCGTAGAAAACAGCAATGATAATTTTTAAGAAACAATTTTGAATTCCTCAATTCACTCTCTGGAACTTCAAAACCTCACTTTAACTCTGATTTGGGCTCTAAGTCCAGTTCTGGTCAAAAGATTGATTTGAGATGAAACTCTGATTTGGGCTGAAATTCCATTTCAGGCTAAAAATTGAATTCTTCAAATCACAAACTCTGTGGAACTACAAAACCTCACATCACAAAACCTCTCACTTTAATTCTGATTCCTTGGCATTTTGAAGAAATAAAATTGATTTCATCAACTCACAAAGCTTTGGAGATATTTTAAACTGAATTTAAAACAAAAATGTTTGAAATCACAAAGTTCTTGTGTTACTTTAAACTCAATATAAATTAAAAACTTTTGAAATCACTAATTTTTTTGTTATTTTAAAATTTGAATTTTTAACTGTTCCTTCCTTATTCTGAGACAAATCACAATGCTGGATATTCAAGAACCAGATGAAGGGCAAATTTTCAATCTCGGGGTCATCCTGATTCCAAAATAGGTATAATATGTTAATGTAGAGCAAGTATGGCCCAAGTTAGAGGGGTTTCCGACACACACAGATGGACAGACAGAATTTGCCATTTATTTATTTAGTTCATATTTAGTAGGAAAAAAAATCATATTTTTGTTCATATTTTTACTCACATATTCAATTTACTAATGATATTCACATTCATTTTAATTAATAAACAGCAGCAAGTCAGCCATGTATAATGGCTGGCCGCTCGTATCTGAGTATACTTGTCTATTAGTAAGGTAAACCAATCACTGTTTGCAAATGCCTACTCAGGTATATTTGTGTTTGTTCAACACCCACAGTGCCCACCTGTAGTTTATACTGCAACTATGTTGAGCTGTTCTTAATTACAGTTTATAGGATAGAATGCATTATCTGATGAGATCAACAGTCTGAATAAGGTCAAAATCTCAGTCACAATGACTTGTGACTTCATGCTTGTGCAACAATCAACAGCTCCCAAATAGTTCTGTCTACCCAAATTCACTCACAAGGCTTGTGTCAACCCGTGTTATGGATTTCAGGCACTTTCTAAAAGTGTATCACCTTCCCTAGACTGATAATATCAAGCAGTCACTTTCCTGACAGATGGATCAGGGTGAGATTCAAAACCAGGTTTCATGGTAAGAAAGTAACTTTCTAGCCACTCGGCCATGTGCCCCTATAATCAGCCATATAGATTACCATTATAGCTTTCCAATATTATATTTCTTACTCAATTTACTTCTGACCAGAAGTAAATTGAGTAAGAAATATAACATTGGACATTGATAACTGTAATCTATATGGCTGAAAAATAAACTCCCCTCTGAGAATGTGATGCAAACTAATTTTAATGCAAGAAAACGAGTTTCTATCAGTGTCTCCCCAACCCCTATGTAGTTTATGCCCTCTCCTCCAGAGGAGTTAATGACATCATCATTGGTAAGACCCTGGTAATGATCTGGCTTTTAGACCACTGCGCCTCTTCCTCAGCAGGTAATGGCCATTTTGGGTAATTGTTTGAAACCTCTGCTTTATAGGATGCTCTACTGTTTGGATTTGACAAAAACTAAGCAAATATATTGTAAATATCCCATTGGTGTGGAACTAGCTATCAAAACTTCCTCAATACACACTTGGACACTAAGTCTTACAAAATACATGCATTTCTCAATACAAATGGCATAAAGGAATTCAAAAAGTTGGAATATAGTAACAATAAATGTAGAATGAATAGCCATGGTTAAATGTAAAATAAATGAATGGCTGAACTGCGCAACAAACAGATTTGACAAAGCTTGCAATAAACAATTACAAGAAAAAGAAAAGAAAAGGACAGGGCAAAGAATAATCATATAAAGCAAACAAACAATATATGCAAGACAAATTAACAGCAATATGGCAAAAAGTTCACAAACTAAGAATTGGAGTTGACATACAAAAGCAAATTCAGACAAGCGAACATAGCATTCTGACTTGATGACAAAACAGACCAGGACTGAGTCAGATGAAACTGAGAACCAACCTATTTTATTGGCTAGGAAGAAATCCCAGTATGCATTTGTGTACTTCTGCCTATAAACTGGGGAGCGGAAAGTATTTTGCAGTCATTTCTACTGTGGATTGAAACTAATTTTAGGAGTATCACTTGGCTCCACCATTACTTGGTGGTAAGCTCATATTAAATCTAAGTTAATATCATTTTTCCTTGAATACAGGATATAATATTTGGAAACAGAGTTTAGGGTTCAATAGTCTTCACTAGAAACATGTATGTGTGTGTATATCTGCATGTACATGTGTATGTATATATGTATGTGTGTATATATATATATATATATTGACTAATATACTCTTAATTTTCCACTGAGTTTTGAGAGTTGAGAACCATCACCTCAAACTCAGTATTTTTTGACAGAAGAATGATGTGCATATTGGAATTATTTGATAAATTCTATCCTCATATACTATTATAATAGCTGTGTTATATTAAAACTGTTCATGGGTGAATACAGTAAGGACATATATATATATATATATATATATATATATATATATATATATATATATATATATATACGAGAGAAAACACTTTACATATTTACAGAACATAAATGTGAAAATAATTTTTTAAGGTAACGAAACAGATATACATTAGCAGATATGAAAAAAGAGGTGAATTAATGTCTTACAAGTGAGTTGATTTGGCCATACATTGTATCATTGTTTTTACTTAGCCATACCAGGAAAAAAATAAGAGGTCTTTTTAGCTGTGATGTCATTATAATGAAATTGACTCCAACAGACAAGGTGACTTAATTTCATGCATCTCACCAGAATGTCATATGATGCATTTCTTACAGTTTGATTTGTGCATAAGTTATTGCTAAGTCAAGAGCAGATAAATGAATGTTATAACATGATACTCCTATCCATCCTCTGCAAAAACTTGGCTTTAGCAATCTTAAGTTTATTAGACACCAGGTATATTTACCCAGCCTCCTCACCAAGGGTGGATGTGACACAAGGTTGTTTTAATGTGGGGAGTGCATACAAGTGTAAGCATATGTGACAAGAACAATAATTGTTGGTTTGCCCAACCTCTGCAATCATTGTCATGCTGGCATCAGTATTATATTGACTCCACCTCTTTTACACACAGCATTGGAATCCCTGGGGCTAACAACTCCTCCCATCTAAAATAAGGAGAAACATAGCTCTTCTTACAGAACAGAATCATATCTCAGTAAATTCTATTTGGCTAAAGGTTAACTCTTGTGCCAGATGATGATGTCTGCTATGAAGGTCCCTACCTTTATAGTAGGCCTCCTGATAGTTGTCATTGTGATGTGTGGCATAAATTTGGCATAATCATTTTGGTAAATCACTTTAATAAATTCAAGTCCAATATAAGCTACTGAAGGATGAATCAGAATTTGGACAAAACCCATAAAGGAAAGACTGTTTATTGAGGTTATGAGACACTACTTTTGTAAACAATCAAGTTACTAAAACTGTGTAGAAAATCCTCTTCTATAAAATCCCTATGAAATCATCTCCTAAGAAATCCCTACATAAATGAATAGGTTATTTTATACACTTTTGACATCATGTATTATAATGTCTTTGACATACTAGTCTTATGAACATATCATGCTGAAACACTGGTTCTCATACGATCACCAAAGTTAACCAATTCAAGCCCAGTCAGCACTTAGATGGGTGACTACTTGAGAATACCATATGCTGTAAGCTTGGGTGTGTAGGTGGTGCAATGGATCAAAATTGGAGAGCAGAGATCTAATTCCAGTCACGTTCCTTATATTCACTTATAAGTAAATACCTTTAGAAAAAGTATGAACACGTTTCCCCCCAGTTATGGGTTAAATAGTAGGATTTGTATCAATAAATCCTTATGATCTCCAAAAAACTCATGCAATCTAGAAATATATTTTCTGGCTTTAAAATAACCTGCAAAAGGTTGGCAAGCTGTAAAAATGAATCAATCAAATAAAGAATTACTTTTATTATTTAACTTTAGCACAATTTTGTCATATTTAATACATTTGAAATCCAATCTTTTATGCTAAAGAAAATAAATAAATATATAGATAAAAAAAACTACTGTAATGATTGGTGTGTCAGGTTTTGTGAAATGTGATCCATGTCAGTGTAGGTACCAGCAAAAGTGTCAAATTTTAATGATGCATAGTAGATAGAAAAAACAATATTCTCATTTATATGCATCCAAAATGGGGTCACACAGGCCAGAAAAGAAGCGGGAAATGCTCTGATTGGTCAGAAATTGAGATTATATGTATTTGAAATTTGTGTTTTGTATTTATTTTTATTGGATGATATGTGTCATGTATAAGATATATATATATATATATATATATATATATATATATATATATATATATATATATATGTGCATGTTTCATTAAAAATGACAAACAAGGTACTATGATTAAGCTTTTTATTTAATTTTTCTTGAGTTTGAACATGTGTTTTCTTTTTTTTGTAGTTAATATTATTAAGTGTTGGCACTTAATAACACTTAATATTAATTACAAACACGAACACAATGTGCTAAGTGTGCCGAAAATAAAACATCTCTATAACACTAAAACCATATACATGATACGCACACTCAATTAAACTAAATAAATAAAATCATCCTTGATAATGTCTAAAAGTGAAAAACTGCTCGGAATTATAGAACATTTGGACAGTTTCTACACACTCTGTGTCCAAAAAAGAAAACACTATATGTATATATTTATGTATATATTTGTGTATGTATATGTATATATACATATGTATGTGTGTATATATGCATATATATATATATATATATATATATATATATATATATATATATATATATATATATATGTTTATATATAGGTATAAGTGTGGATATGGATCATTTTGTGCCTGACAACTAGGAAAAATCATGAAACCGCAATTTGCACTACAAATATAGGTATATGAGGGTATGTATATATATATGTATGTGTATATATATATGTGTGTGTTTGTATATATGTATGTATGTATATGTGTATGTATGTATGTATATATGTACATCTCTCTCTCTCTATATATATATATATATATATATATATATTATTATTTTTTATAAAAAAAATTTATAACATAAGTATGTTATAAAATCACTACAAAAATAGCCATTTTGTTTCAACACACTCTGTGTCTTATCAAGTGATGATATATGTATGTATGTATGTATTCACCAGAGTATGTATAATTAATTCATTCACTAGCTGGAGTAATTTTCTCCACACCTTTGACTGATCAGTCTGTGAAGCAGAAATAATGTCTCAACAGTTTACTACAAAATGAAAACCTATCGTTCTATCGAAAATATATAACAAGTGACCTTTCAGAATTGAGCCAGCAGTACTAATTACGGTAATCCACTGACAATTTAGTTTTCCTGGTTCTTCTAGAAGGAACAGGAACATGGGGATACATGACTGAACATAATCAAATTTAAAATTGTATTAAGCAATCGACCAGGACTGTTTGATATATTATGATGTCAGCCATTATTGTCAAAATGTAAATTTATTTTGTTCAGCTTTTTCCTAAGGAGGTCAATCTGTTTAACAAAACTTCATTGAGTTCTATCAATGTTCTCACCATATCACAGAGTATATTGACCATAGTTACAACATTAGAAGAAGGAGCCAAGTTCAAGATTTTCTCTGTTATGTCAACCCATTTTATCCAACGTCATGTTTCATCTAGTGAAGCTAATTTGAATTTAAGCGCAGCACTAGACTGGTGTCAAGATCTCATCAATTTACAGTTGAGCTGTCTAGATGTAACCATAAATTCTATGCTAACAGTTTCTTCTCTCATACTTTTCACTTGTGGAACTCCCTTCCAGCTCCATGCTTTCCAGCCAACTTTAATCTGCCAAAATTTAAATGCAATGTCAATCACTATCTACTGTCTTCCTGATTACTCTTTTCTCTTCCTGCTTATTATCAATGTTTCTGTTCTTAATTCCTCCACAACCTGTAACCCTTGTGTCTTAGTGACTTTACTCCCTTACATGGAGCGAAACCAATTTAAAAAAAAAAAAAAATAAACTGGTTGAAATATTTGTTAACTATCGCTGAAGGAAAAGTTGGCTGATTATATTTTCATTTTTTTCACTTATTCACATGTAAGCAGTGCAAAAATTGAGATATTCTGATGTCAAAAGCTGTTGTAAGTTTATCTTGACAAAGATCTGTGATATAACTTCTTTATTTTTTTCATATGGGTTTAATTACAGTAGAGATAAAATTAGGTACCTCCAATGATTCACTAAAAAGGAGTATACATGATGAAAATAATGCACAAAACAATAAAAACAAAATTTTATTGTCAAAACCTTTGTCTTATTACTAAGATGAAATATCAAAGGATATTTCCATATAAAAAACTTTTTAAATCCTTTTTGGAACCTTGGAAATTTTCATTGAAAATCTTGTTTTTTTGGCATCAACAGTGGACCGCACAGGAAATCAGTGCATTTTTTTGCAGTGAAAAATACACTGATTTGGAAATTCTTGCAAAAATCATATAATTGTCAGATTTTAACCTTCAGCACTCTGCATTATTACTTCCCTTTTCACTGTAATCTTTTTTCAAGACCTCTCAGTTGCAGTATCTTTATTGTTAATTTCCCTCAGAGTTGTTTTCTGTTACCATAGCAGGATATGACAACACAACTATGAAATTGTTGTATCCTTAAAGAGTTTACAAACAGACAAAGGTGGTACTAGAGTGAAAGGAACAGCAACGCAGGCATAGATGAAAGAAAAAGGTTTATTGTAAAAGAAAATGCATTACTGAAAGACAGGGAATCAGTTAGCAGGCTAGCACTTCCTGTCCCAGGTATGTCCTGTGCACACTATATATATTTACTGATATAGTCAGTCCACAGTAGGCAATAGGTAGAGTGGAACATTCCATTACAACAGAAATTCAAACAAATTCAAATTTACAGATCAGAGTCACCTTCAGTGGCAGAATAAACTTTTTGTACAGCAAATGAAATCACATACAAAGGAATAAAGGTTAATGAAACTTTGACTTGTTCACAATAATGAATAAAATTATTTTTAAATGTTTCTTTTTAGAAAATCTTGATAAAAATTGTTTTTTTTTTTTTACACCACACTCTTTTAATTTTATGAAATTTCAAGAAA
Source organism: Acanthosepion pharaonis (assembly GCA_903632075.3). Lineage (NCBI taxonomy): Eukaryota > Metazoa > Mollusca > Cephalopoda > Sepiida > Sepiidae > Acanthosepion > Acanthosepion pharaonis. Next base: position 1,267,642 of record CAHIKZ030004588.1, on the reverse strand, counting down.
TTCTTTTTTGTATCATTTAATGTTTATATCAGTTATAAATAGAAGTCCTTGGGGAATTTAAATCAAATTTTTTTTTTTTTTTTGGTCAAGCAGCACCCATAGTTAAAAAATACGTGCCTTGGATCATAAAATAAAAAATGCAATAAAATTAGGACATTATTTAATTAAAAAAGCTTTTAATTGCTTTTATAAATTAAATATATTACAGACACTATTGTTTTATGAAAAAAAAATTTATTTGATTAATAATGAATTTTTACAAGAATTGTTTCCATTTTTTAAAAATTTTAATTAGAATAATTTATAAACTTTTAAAATTCTGTATTAATTTGCATCAGTCAAGTTATATTGTTATTGAATTAAAACTGGATTTACTAATCATAAATGGGAAAGCTCACTACAATTCAATGATCTCCAGTATTTTAAAAATAATTTTGAATTTATTTTATGCATGCATAAAAGTGTCAATTTTTGTAAATATGGATATCCATAAATGACATTATCAGGAAATAGGTTTTAGTGGTAATTTTGTCTAAAAGTGCCTGAAATTCAATAAAATATTACATTGTTTAGAATATTTTCTTAAATTTTAAAAATTACTGGGTAGTTAAAAAATTATATAAAGGTATTTACCTTGTATTCATCATATAATTTTATTTCAATTATCATGGTTTGGAAGGGATAGTAAGTGACAAATATTACTTAAAACTAATAGGAATTTGTGGAGAGCTATGATCACCGACATCCTGAAGGTACATGGGGCATAAGAAGAAGAAGAACTGACTGATTTTATTTTTATTAAACTATTACTTATTAAAAAATCCAAGTTATTTCAAATGAAAATATTGCTTTATCTTTGACTTTTTTTTTTTTTACTCTCAAGCCAAAGTTATGACTATATCTCGTGACTTTCCTTTATTAAAACATACATTATGACTCCCCAACACCCTCGGTTACTCTTCTGCTCATTTCTGGCTTTGTTTAAAATTGGAAATGGTGGTGGAATGAGGAGGGGTGAATAGATGGTTTTAAGTGGTCACTCTCCCCAACAGTGACAGCCATGGGATATGTAAGAAGTTGTACTTTTGGGTAAAAAGTACCCTTAAGCTGTTAACAGCTGACCTCAAAGCCCCACCCACTGCTGTTATCTAGGCCACTGCTGCTTCACCAGTTTCTCCCCTTTCCCATTGATTCAAGTGATAACTTTCTGACCCACTTCACTTACCCCACCACAACCTGCTGATTCACTTTTCCTCTTCTCCTTCTCTATCTTAACTAATTATTATCATGAAAATGATTTTGAGCCCTGATCAAATGAGATTATGTATTTCAAACTCATGACTGTACTTAATGGCTTGATTCAAAATATACCCTGATCAACAATTGAGACAGAAATAACGATCATTAACAACTGAGTCTGCCCATTGCATCTCCAGACTTCAAGCCTTTATTTTAGATCATTTGCTCAAATCAGGACTCTATCTCTCTTGTGTCCAACTCATTGTCAACTGATTGTCACCATTTACAATATTTTCATGTATATAAATATGATTTAAGTATATGATCCCTGCAGCCATCACTATGTAAATTCTTTTGAAAAATTCTACCATATCTGTCAAAATTTCAATGTTATACATATATTTCAAAAAAATGTTTAATTTTTAATGATATTTAAAAGAATAGGAATAAACTGGATGTTTAGCCATTGCATGTTTCTTCTAATTTCCATTTTTTAAATTTATTTTGAGGGAATGGTGCTAAGTAGACATACCTGGTAATAAAGTTTAATCAGTGCTGGATTTACCTATAGGCTTAGCAGGTTGAAGCCTAGGGCCTCAAAATCTAGAGGGCTTACAACCAAGGTGTATAATAATTTTGATACTGTCATAGGCTTTTCTTGCACATGCTGTCATAATGCATTGTAGACATTAAATAACTTTTCAGTAATTTTAAACACCTGTCATCATCCTCAGCTTTACAGAAATTGTTTAATTTAACACTCTTCCATATTTCTCTACTCAAGAGAATGGGGGATTTGGAAGAGCCTTACAAGTGGAATAGTCTATGGCCTCTCTTCATCTAAATTCAGTCCTGGGTTTAATCTATCATTCTTTTCTGTTTGATATGACTTTATTATATTGCTATATATTAATAAACTATGAAAATAAAAAATATTTTCTTTCATTATGAAGTGAGAATACTTTATAAAAAACATGAAAGTCAAAACATAAACAAACTTTATCTTTTGAATAAAACCTGAGACAAAAGATGTTCGATTATGCTGATTCCCAAAGAACAAATATGGCCGACATATCAAATACCTTTTATAAACAATTGTTATTGATACCTGCTTACTTCATGTTTTATTATCTATTGTGCTGGTGAATGGTAATAATGGTACAAGTAAAAAACAGAGTCTTTAAACAGTTTGAATAACTGTTTAATTTTAAGCTATTTAAAGTTAAATTTCTAATTAGAAGACAGTTGTTGTTTGTTTATTTACTTCTGGTTCAGTTGTCTGGGAACAGTGAAGTACACACCATTGATTTCAGTGGCTCTTCTACCACAACCCCATCATGGAAGTCATATTAATTAATAAAGAAAAAGAGAAAATTTGCTTCCAAGGATCCATGGATACAAACTGGATTATAAGATCAACTACTATCAGATGGAGATTTTTTTCCACTTGTGTCATTTTTACTGGTGTACTTATTATCTAAATTCCTACTGTGCTGAGTGTATTTGCAATCTTGATGTTTTAAGTAAGAGTTGTATTTTTTAAGCTGAGTAAAAACCTCTGAAAATGTGTATAATACAACTTCCTTTTTTGCCATGAAAAAAATTTCTTGCATTATGGACAAAAAAATATGGTAAATCCATTTGTAGTGGGCCATGGGTTTTTTTATGCGTAGTTATATGAAGACATGTGGGACTCCTGAAATAAAAAGTCTATTACAAAAATATGGCAGACTAGAGATGAGTCCAACCAAAAGAAAATGGAACAGAAAAACAACAAAAAACTGATATACATGTACAAACAAATGTGTATTAGACAACAAAAAGGGTTTACAATAGACATAATTAGTGTGTGTATGTATGAATGTAGAGAGTTCTTCTTTCAAAGTATGTTTGTATGAACATGTGTGTGTGTGCATGATGTTCATGGCGTCTTCTCAAGGAAAAGCATAGTGCCCCACCCCCCACGAAGGGGAAAATGCAATCTTCTGCAAGAGCCTACATTGTCCTAGTGTCCACTGAAAATGCAAAGTGAAAAAGAGAGAGAGAAATTGTTTTCTCAAGTATTTATAGTTTAGATGATAGTGTCCCCTCGGACACTATCCTCCCTAAAGGAGGCACAGTGGAGTAATGGATAGCGGCTCAGATTGAGGAATTGGAGAGCCAAGTTCGAATTCCAGTCAAATCCATTACATTCACTAACATGCTAATATCCTTGGGAAAGGTATGAATCTTCTTCTTCCACCCCCAGCTTTGGGTAAATAGCAGGACAGACTGGGTTCTCTAGCCTTGGATGGCAACTGGTCTACTGCAGAAAGAAACGGCAACCTACTGTGGGAAAAAATCTGCCTGGTCAGTCATATATTGAAAGATACATGATTGCCTAAGCATGTATCATGCATGGCACAAAACAAACTGACTGTTCTCTAGGAACAAAATTTGGACAATTAGGAAATTAAGGAGGAGTTAACTCAGACACATTCATTTTTAAAAATTTCACTTGTGATTACGTTGCTCTATGCACCAAAGATAATTTCAATTTCTAAATCACCAAAAATATAATATATAAACTCCTATAATTCATGGCCAATAAATGAAGCACAAACAAGTAAGTGATGCTTACAAAAAAATCTTACTAAATTCAATAGATAAGAAAAACTTTTACAATTCTGTACAAACACATCTCCAAAATTAAATAAGTGGTTTCTGGAACCTGATTGGATATTATATCCATGTGGTTGAACTCCAACTGATCTGGAAATAGGTCAGGGCTCAGGTTATGCAAAATTTAGATAGCTGTTCAGAGCTGACCTATAGTGATAAAAACAACTCATCAGTAACAGCAAAGAAATCTGCAATGACAATCAGCGAAAGACAGTGAAAGAAACAGTCAGTGACCTGATCTGTGAAAGACTCCTGTGAACCAGACCAGCCTCGATCAACAACATAGAGACATATACCATGACAACACATCAGTCAGTGATGATTTTTTTACATACAACACCACAATGAAAGCAAGTCTTGTCTCCCCTCTCTTTGTTCACTATGTTTTAAAATTACTGCTATCCCACACAGTCAGCAGTCACACACGTTTCATTAGTGTATGCTTCATACACACAGACATATTGGCATACCATACCACTTGATTTTCTCACTTGCAGCAAAAACACTTTGAAACTTTATAGACTCACTTGTGACAAATGTAACACTCAAACTTTTGGTCTCTTCATGGCCACAACAAAGAACATTGATTTTTAATATGTAAATACACGTATCTAGTTGTATAAATGTTACTGTCATATTTAGCTTAGTCTTCTTCCTTTTCTGTAAAGATCATTTCTTCATGTTGCATAAAATGTTGTATTGTATTTGTTGACACAACATTCAGATTTTATTTTCCTCCTAAAATCTGGGTAGACTAACTGTTATGGGAACTTACCCATAATAATAATGGACTATTCCTGACATTATAAATACTGCACCTCTCAAGAGATATGAGGAGATTGTAAGATGAGGAGAGATAATTGAGAGCATATTGTAAGGACATTGGAATAATGATACTTGTCGAGACAACATAGTTCACTCTAACCAAATCTGATAGTCATTACTAATACTTCTACTTCTTTGTATTATATTTCTGTTGTAATATATCTTTGTATTCCATACCTGTGTTCGTGTTATTCTTTCATTGGTTCTAACCTTGGACCATCACTATGGTACAAGGAACTTGGACCATAACACTAACCCAACAAAGTAAATAAATAAATTAAATGAAATAGGATAAATAAATCTGCCTCTTTCAGTAAATGATACAGTTTAGAAGTCCATGATGCTCTTTTGCTTTGGGATTATAACTTTCCCAGATATAGAAAGAAACTCTGGCTCACCATCCTCAATTTGTGGAAAACCCAAGAATTGCCATTTCCCCTTCATAGAATATGTCCTCACCTGGGACATAGTAGATGAATCTAGCCCATTTGATTCTGGAGTTCTAAACATGGCTTCTCTATAAACCACAGAAGAATCTACATATTATATGTAAAACCCATCCTCTTCTCCTTACACTCTGCTTTGCCATGTAGATATATTTTTCTTTGCATGGGACACATGTATATATAGTTTTGTGTATGTCTTAGTGGTATAAAAGTCTCTATGAAAACAAAGTATGTTTATCATTCCTTTTCCTTTCAGCCATTCTGTTTTGTCTGTGAACTACCGTGTTATTATATCATGGATATAATAATGTCCATAATGGAGGAGATATAAATGGGAGAATAAACCTTTCTTCCATAACCATCTCCCATTATATATTTTTACAATATACTAATTTTTTCAAAATACAATACAGACCTTGTTCCAAATTTTCATTGCGCACCTGAAACTATCCAGGCAGATTAGCAGTTCTTTAAAATACAAATCCGTTTTTTCTGAGAAAACAACAGCTCATGAAAAGAAATTTTTTTCTTTAACAAAGGAATTTCAATTCCTTTTTTTAGAACAATTTATGCAAATCAATTTTTCAGCAACAAACCAAATTTACTTACTTATTTGCTTTCTAAAATCTTTACTTTATCAGAATAAAATTATGACATATATTGTTTTCAAACTAAAATAGTACAATGTACTAAAATTAATAAAAAATATTTCAATAACAACATATTTTCACCAAATAATACCTGGAATCACTTTAAACCCTCAATTAGTTTAAAGTTTCATACAGATAATTAACAAATGACTGAAATGCATTTATCATATCTAAAAAAAATATCAATTTAAGAAGAACCTTTTTATAACCAATCAGAAGCCTTCCTTTGCATATCAAACAAAGACTTTTGTGGTCTACCTTGAGTATATATACATCCTTACAACATACAATAATCAGAAACGGTTTTAAACTTTCTGCCACAACTCAAATAATTCCATCCAGTCAGTACTGAATAAGTTTGTAGTATTTTTTAACACATAATGTTACAAGTCATTTCACCAATAAAAAATAATTCCTGATCTGACATGCCATAGTTGTTTTTATCACTATAGGTCAGCTCTGAACAGCTATCTAAATTTTGCATAGCCCTGACCTATTTCCAGATCAGTTGGAGTTCAACCACATGGATATAATATCAAATCAGGTTCCAGAAAAAACTTTCGAAGTTGTTTTTAATATAAGTTTTCTGTTTGCTTTCCATGTGGCTTTGTTGATTATTGTAATATCACTACTAGTGTCCAGTTGCATTTTTACATCTACATTATTAATTTTCACATACAGAAAATTTCTTTGATTTTCTGTAATTATTTTTTCACTGCAATGTTGTGTACAAAATTTTTTCTGTGAGAATTTTCTTTGATTTAGTTTTACACTGTAACTTTTTATGTCCTACTCTTTCACACTTGTAGCACTTTGAATTTTTAAAAGCACAGTAACCTGAGATGTAAACTTCTACATCTGAAATATGGATTCATTTTCTTTTTCCACATTTTTTTTAGCTTCTATGTCTGCTCATTCTTTTTCTTCAGTTTCTTCCAAATCACATCACAGATTTAGAATTTTCAGATATTCATCCAATATTTCTTGCAGTGTTAGTTTTTGATTCTCTTCAAGTTTTGATAGAATTCTAGCACACATTTCTGCCTCTTTTTTCACCATTAACCCTTCAATGAAAATTAACCCTTTAAACATATCCAGGATCAGTTCATTTAATTTGAATCTTTCACACTCCATGCATATGTGATAAAATCTTTGTCTTCTTTTTTCATCAGATTCATACACTTCCAACAAGTAGTGAATAACGAACGAACATCGAATAACTAATAATTGTAATCAGAATATTTACTGTTTCTTCAAAGCAAATTTCTCCTGTTTTTTTTCAGAAGTACAAAATTACAGTATTTTTCATGTTCTACTGGTGCTGACTTTCTCAACAAAAGTCTTGTTTTCTTCTTGCCTTCCCAATCACAGAATTCTTCTCTGAAAATTTCTTCATATCTTCTAAAATAAGCAGAAAAAGTAATTCCATCATCTGAATTGTATGTGAATTCAGTTATTACATTTACTACCACATTGGGATTGAAATAACTTGGGGAATTTTTCCATTTTCTTCCATATTATTTCAATTAAATTCTGTTGTTGTTTCTGGAGTTCCAGCAACTGCTGTTGTTACTATCGTATCTTTACCATTTGGCTAATAGTTCTTCCATATTTAAAGAATATCTGTTTTTTTTCCTTCTTTCTCTTTTTTTTCTTCTTTACACACACCAAAGAGAAAAAAAATTAAACCAAGCTTCTAATTTCTTGTTATCACTATTATGATGAGCATTGAAGCAAAAAATACTTTTTCCTACTTCATATGAGTTTCAATACCTCATTTCCACTGTTATAGCTCACTATTAGCAGTTATAATTATTATGTCTTTTTTAGATTACTTGCTATGACATCATTAATTCTTTCTCCTCGACTGACTCCAACAAGCATCCATTGACTCACTGAGTTCTTTATTTAAGGCATCTTGCCTAGTTCATTTGTGTTACTAGGTGTCTTGTTTACACCACAACAACTATTTTCCCCTAGCTGGGACCCTAGGTCAGTGTGAAGCTGGGAACAACAGCAATTAAGAGGTGATTCTATGCTCCTCAAAACCTCTAATCTCCTGATCTGCTGCTGGATGTATTGACCATGATAAAAGTGCCATTTTTCAGATGCACAAATGATGAACTCCAAGAAAGGCAATCATCAAAAATCTAATTACCATAAATAAAATAACATTGTTAGCTGAATTATTTTTAAATTATTATTAAGAGAAATGTTTGTAAGACAGTGATTTGGCTAGTTATAATTTTGCTAAACCACTTTTAAGGCAAATATAAATTTCTCAAAGAACTGACAGTTTAATACACAGGAGTAAAAAGGATAAGAACTTGGTCCAAACAATACTGAGTATCATTGTTAGTTTAAGAAGAAGTCTAAGGGTAAAGGAAATGTCTATTTTTAGAACTTGGCCAGGTAAAGAAAAATTGGTCCAAAGACTTATGCTACCTTCCTGTAAAAATGCATTACCTTGCAGAAAAACCTTTACAAAAGGCTTCTGTTTCTCCTCATTGGCATATTTATGTTCTGTACACTTAATGGCACTTTACATGTATACAAACTACTGAACATAATACTCGTGGAATCTTTCAAGGATGGAAAGTGAAAGAACAAAAATAAATAAAAAAAAGCAAAGGAAATTTATATATAAAACTAACACTGCAGGTCACACCCACATTATCAGACAAGCTTTTACAGGTATCACTCTATGGTGAAAGCTCTGGACTGAAAACTGACAGATTTGATCTCTGGGGTCTAATCAACAAAATGATACTTGTTATCTTAAGAGAATAAGACAGTTCTTGAAACCAGACCAAAGGACTTATCTTCCAAGATGCCAGAAGAATGGTAATTTTTTATGATACTTGAAAGATATAAACACCTACAATATTCCTAAACAAACATAAACATAAAATTTACAACGTTTTACTGTCGTATGATTACTTTAACATCATTCATGTATTGGATACCCCAAAAATTTGTTCTGTTTTTCTTTTCACATTAGATGGCATTAGAAGTGTTTAGTTTTAACTAAATCCATTCAAAAAGATTGCATTTCACTGTGTAGCACATAATTCACATTAGGAAATACCAGAGAGAACTGAAGAGAAGTTTATCTGTGATGACCACAAAATGTACTGGGCCCTCTACCGTTGATACAAAAATAGACTTTGCATTTAGAGCATCAAAGAAGTCAGGTGCATTAGTAATTTGACTTGGAAGATGATCTAATCATGAGCAGGGTTGGATTATCTTTTAGGCTAGTATAGGTTGCAGCTTAGGTCCTAAGACCAGATTATCCTTTATGCAAGTATAGGATGCAGTCTAGGGCTTGTTAAGCTTTTATAAAGCAATGATTTTAATTTTCTAGATGTCATAACATCTAAACTGAAATTATATCAATATGACAAACTCATAGTTTTTAGTTTTTGTCATTGTGTTTCAAGTAGATAGCATGTTTAATTTTAGTTCAGAATGTTTAAATCTTAGACATTTTTATAAAGTCGGGATTTTAATTTTCTAGATGTTATAACTTCTAAATAGTTTCATAAACTGAAATGATATCAATATGACAAACTCATTTATTTTGATTGCTTTATTATTATAATGCTGGTTATAAAAAATATGTTTTCCTTTTACTACAGTTATGTTGAAATATGTGATAATTTTGGTTGCAATAAATAGTAAAAAATGGTATTTCTTAAAAAATATTTTTATTGACAAACAAAAGATAGCTATTCTAGTTTATTTAATGTTTATTTTTTTTTGTTTGTTTTATGGCATATCAACCCAGTGAATCATTTAATACTGAAATTAATTACATTCTCAAAAACAATTATAATTGTCTTAATTCACTCATTCTAAACCAATGAGAACTGACCCCACTTTTATCCTCTACACACACAAACACATGACATTCTCACTATTATAGTAATAGTAACATTTATCTTTTAGCATTTGACAAAAATTCAAGGTAAGAAAACCTCAGACATTTCTTTTATTTTCCAACTAAATTACCTTGGCACTCATTACACATATCTATAATGAAAAGTAAATGAAAGACTGTATACACTTTACTTATTCTTTAACTTATCCTTCTGTCAGATTCTGATCCATATATGATTTACATTTGACCCTAGGGCCTAAACTCACAATTTCACTCACTATTTCACTCACTAATTTCTCTTGTGTCTCCAACATCACATAACAACCAGATAAGAAATAATATTCATTTTGTTGTTTTCACATCTTGCTGCTTCTCAATATTATGAGTATTTATGTATATATAAATGCTAGTGGTTTTATAATTATTTACTCAGAATTATAACTTCCCTACAATATTAAAACTGCTAAGAGTTATGATTATATTTTTTTAAATTATATTTTTGAAGTCTGTTTAATTTCCCTTAGAAACTGGGATATATAAAGTGAATCAGTATTTTAAAATAGTACTTTTAAGTTTGTTGTTTGGATGTGATTAAATTAAAATTGCTGTAGTTTATCAGTATGTCTTTTATGGTGAATGGCTCCTGGCATGCCACACATACCAAGGGATCTTATTTTTTTAGGATATATGAATGGATTATGGTAGTAATTTCAATATGGAGCCTGGACATAATCACTTCTTCTTTTCTAGTTTGGTGTTTCTGATGTCATGTGTTTAGGTTTTATTCCAATTCTAATCATCACTTTTTTAAAACAATAAACATGGCTGAAGAGTGACAGGAGTTAAAAAAAAATGGTGTCATGGGAAAAAATGTCCTTTTGACACTCCATCTTATTGCAGGCATGTTTATTCCCCAAACTTTTTTTATCTCCCACCACAGGTTATTTACCAGATAAAATATCAACTTGAAGACTTCCAACAGCTGTAAGAACAAAAATGGTGAGCACATGTAACTAGAATAGGGTTGTCAGATATCCCTTATATACTGGATATGTCTCATATTGGATAATTTTGCCCCCTGTCCTGTATTGACCTTTCAGGGACACCCTAAATGTCCCATATTACAGCAATTTATCAGTATGTGTTTTATGGTGAATGGCTGTTGGCATGCAGCGTATACTAGAGGTTTTCTTTTTTTTTAGGATTGATTGATTTGTTTGTTTATGGTATATTGACTCCATATGGGTCATTAATGATACATTGACTCCATATGGGTCATTTAGTGCTGAAATTTAATTTTCTTGGGAGTTTTGAACTAATAAAAATACAATATGCTATTCTGCTATCAGTGCATATACATGTTTGTGTGAACATGATTATGAGAGGCAGTGATATGTGTGTTTTATGCTGCAGTTTTATTGAAGTTATATTTTGGAATACAGTTTGATTTCCTTAAGAAATTGTAGGATATTATATGGACTAATATCAAGAAAGAGTTCTTTCATGTTGATTGTTTGATTTTGTTTGGTGACATATCAACACCTCTATGGATTATTTAATGCCAAAATCTAAATATTTTGTACATAAATTTATGCTTTCAACTACAGATATTTTGTACATAATTTTATACTTTCAGAGTAAATGTATGTTTTTTTAGATATATATATTTTGTAGATCATAAAATGTATTGTTGGTAATTTTATTATAAAAATGTATTTTTATATTTTAGTGTTGCATTGATAATCATTTTGCTATAAAAAAATGTATTGTTGGTCATTTTATAAAAATTTACTGTTAATTTTTGCTTGCAAGTTCACTATTTTCCAATAGCTGGGACAACAGCAATTAAGAGGTGGTTCCACACTCCTCAAAACTTCCAATCTCCTGATCAGTGGCCTTGCTGTTGGATGTAGTTCATCATCATACCCAGGATGATAGTTTATTTAAAGAATTTGCAATAAGTTCACTTCCAGCTATGTAAATATTTCTAATATATGCCATGAGTAAAAAATATTCAAGATGTCTGAGGTGGTGGGCATAATTTTATTAGCCTAGGGGAGCCAAAAGGTGATAATCTGGCTCTGGCCACCAGGTATTGATCTGCACCATCACAAGATATCAGGGGCTGTCTTTAACCTGTAAATAAATGGTTGTCCTAGTTATGCTTACGATTTGTAGGCATAGGACAAACTAGATGACAGGTAGATAAATAAATATGCTACATGAGAAGGAAGAGAAAGAAAGTCTTTTACATCTGTGCAATATGATGAATCCACTTTCAGGTAAAAAACCTCCAAAGCCACACATCTCACCGTTGCTGTTTTAATTGACTCAAATCCAGAATTGAATAAACAATAATTTGATATATGATTGATTTAGTTTTGTGCTCTTATTTAGTTTATTTCACCATTTATATTGTTCAGGCTGTTCTCCTCATTTTTATTGTCATATTAACAACGTTTCAGCTATTGTACACTCAAGCCTTCTTCAGGATCTGTCTCTATTTCTGAGATGAGGTATTGTAACTATTTACACTATTTACCTTGTTCAGACTGTTGTCCTCATCTTTATTGGGCTTCTTCAGGTGATGTATGATGGAATTTTGAATCAAACCCTTTATTTCATCCACCTGGGTAGATTGTTCTAGTTTCATGTTCCATGCCTTTTCTGAATATCTTAGTTTCAGTTAATTCCCTTTAGTAACTTAATTCTACAAGTTTTTGTTCATCTTTGGTGTGGCCAGATATTGAACTCACAACTGTTTGGGTCAAGTCACTGGATTACTTCAACAAACACTTTTATCCACTGGTCCATTTAGTCTTTATAACAATGATATTACAGACTGTATTGTGATAATTTTCATATCTTTGTGCATTTAAAATGCTAAAATTAGCATATTTTCTAAATTAATTTTAACATAGAAGATTGAAGAAATAGAGCAATATTTTTAGAAGAAATTTAAAATTTTAAGAATGTTAAAAATGTAGCTTAAATTAAAAAAAAACTTGAGCAATTTATGGAGAAGGTACTGCAAATGCTCACACATGTCAAAAGTAGTTTGTACAAGTGTATGCTGGAGATATCTCACTGAATAATATATCACATTCATGAATTGAAGACTAATTGAGGTTGATCATGATGAAAACAATGTTTCAGAATAATTAGCATTATACAATGTGAAAGATAATATACTCAAAATATTAAAATCAAACACTGATAAGCTTTTGCACTAGTTTACTTAGAGGAGGACAGATATTACATAACAGTTCAGTATGCTTCTCTTTGTTTCTAACAAAATTTTTCTATCTCTTAATATTCTGATTAGCTTTTGGGATGCATTTTGGCCATCTTAATGGATCTGAGTGTTGCACTTTCTGTTCCCTGTTAAAACACTTCTCAGATATTTAAATTTTTGTATTTGTTTGATTTTGGTATCTCTGATTTGTAATTTGTAATTTGGGCTCATCCTTTTGCGAACAACCATACATTCTAATGTATACTGATTCCAAAACCAAGTGATAATTGGTATTAGGCTTACTCAGCACTGAGAACATAAGACTGAGGCCACTGTTGATTTATTTTTAATCAAATGTCCAGCTATTGGTGAACCGGATACATTAACGTACTTATATAAATTGTCCACCTTTCCCTTGTGAATATTATTCAGTTACTTGTCTCTACTGAATTTACCCAACCAAGAAACTGAACTCTGAATTACTGTCTCCAAATTTACAAATCAACAAATGCTTTAATCCACTGGGTGATTATTCAGTGAGATAATCTTACTAAGATTGACAGATACCATAACAATGGCTGAAATGTTGTGATAATAACAACAAAAATGAGAATAATTAAAATTTATAAAATCTTTCTCTTAAAACAGGTCTTCATGTAAATAGGTTTCTAAAGTCCGCTGTCATTGCTTTTTCTAGTATTAATGTGCATTTCCTTCCAAACCTTTTTTTAATGCTGTGTGGAGAATCATTGTCATGCAAGTCACGTGTGATATCTGTTTTAGTTGTTGCAATTCCTTACATGATGTTTCTGTTATTTAATAAAGGGCTTTCTGATTAAGGCTTCATTTGCTTGATTACATTTTTAATTATTGATCTGAGAAAACATTTGTATATAGCTGTTAGTATAAAGATTTCTGAACAAGTTGGATGCTATGCATATGAGAGTCTAGATCAAACATGGCTGTTTAAGAACATGACTCAAGTTCATAGATTAATATTTGGGTTTTGTAACATTTTGTTGTGTTGGTCAAAATTGTCCATAGTACAGCCTAATCTATATTCTCTTTCCTTATCTTCTATACTATCTCTAATAGTTCGAATATAATCAATGCAAACAATTATTTGAGCAAATTTAAAAAAATTTCAATCCAAATACAAACAATTATTTGAGCAATTTTGAAAAGATTTCAATTCAAATGTAAGCAATGCAAACAATTATTTGAACAATTTTTAATAGGAAATTTCAGTCCAAATATAAATAGTAACTACTTATCCCAGAAATTCATACTGAAACATCCAGGAAGTTGGGAAGAGCCATGTTTTGAAATGATTTAACATATAAAATTGATGAGAAGTATTTGAAATAGATAATAGAAAGATTATAATATTCTATCTTATAATACTAGACTCAATCTTTCTTTGGTGACCAAATAAAAATGATTAGAATTTGGTTGAGAAGTTCTGCCTCCTTGAAAATATTCAGCAGATATTGCGCCTTTGGTTTACTGTTTATTCCAGTCTTTAGATGATTCTCTTCTTGAAAAAAGTTCAGTTTCATAGAAATCTGCAAAAATCTGCAAAAATCATGTAGAATATTATTACTGCTCCTTTGTATCTATTCTGACTTTTATAAAATTCTCTTGATAAAACAATTTTCAATTTCCAGGAAGGCTACAGGAGGAATCCAGATCAATCTGAGAAAGATTTTTTTTTAATTCTAGAAGAGAATTATCAAGTTGCCAGTAATATAGCAGAAGATAGTGGAACAAAATAAAACGGTAAATCTGTTGTTTGATAATGCTAATGTTTGATAATCTTGTTTGTTAATATTGAAAAAAATTGTCTTTGAAATTCACTTAACCATTAGCACTCTGCATTATTAATATTACTTCCCTTTCCACTGCTTTCTTTTTCAAGGCATCTCATTTACAGTAACCTTATTGTTAATTTTGCTTAAAGTTGTTTTCTGTTGCCATAGCAGGATATGACAACACGTTTCTTTGAGGATTAGTCACCTTTAGTGACAGGTTAAACTTTTGTACAGCAAATGAACTCACATAGAGAGTGATAAAGGTTAATAAACTGAATAATTTAAGTAATTGATGGATTTTTTGACCCATGTTTTTGTTAAAACAGTGAAATTTATATCTATCAGTCTAGAACATCAAATGTCTTATTTTCTTATTAAAGAAAATGTATGTGTCAGCAAGTATTGAACCTACATTTCCTTTATTTACATTGTTTGGACTGTTGTCCTTATCTTTATGACCATATTCACGATGTTTCAGATGTTGTACACTCCTGCCTTCATCAGGTGATTGGAATTTTGAACTGAACCCTTTATTTCGTACACCGGGGTATATTGTTCTAGTTCCATGTGCCATGCCTCTTCCAGATGTCTCAGTATCAGTTTTCTCCCTTTAACTCAATTCTCCAACTTTATATTCACAACAAAATCAAAACTTGGAAAGTTGAGTTAAAGGGAGATAACACAGACATCCGGAAGAGGCATGGCATGTGGAACTAGAACAATCTACATCTGTTGACAAAATAAAGGATTCAGTTCAAAATTAAAATCACCTAAAGAAGGCTGGAGCATACAACAGCCAAAACGTCATGAATATGGTAAGCAAGGTCTGTACAGTGCCTTTAAGTGAAACCCTTCTTGTCATAGATTGCTTGAAATTATATCTGCTCAGTTTTGTATTCAAACAAAGTAATCAATGTTTTTATTTGTTAATCCAATAGATTTTTAGCACTTTGAACATTATTTTATTGGATACTCATATTTGAGTAGATGCTTTATTTATAATAAATAAATAAATATACTGTTTAATAAATAAATGGACCATCTACTCAAGTACAAGTATCCACTAAAAATAAAGTTTAAATTGATAAAAATCTGTTGGATTAATAAATAAAGAATCCACTACTTCTTTAGAAAATTAATATATATATATATATATATATATATATATATATAAGTAATAGAATTTTTGGGATTTAGGCAAATCATTATAGTCTATTCATTAAGTCTAGAAAAATTCTCAACAGAATGCAGAAAGCACTGGACAGCCATTTTGTCCTATTCAGCAGTGCGCTAGGAATTCTGAAACAGTCATCCAGTGCTTTCTGCATTCTGTTGAGGATTCTTCTAGACTCAATGAATTACTATAATGATTTGCCTAAATCCCCAAAATTCTATTACTTGTATAGCCTTGCTTGACCCAGCTATTGCTCTGTGATGGACCACTTTGTGGGGAAAGAAAAGACATGGCAGTTGGGGCACAATCTGTTGGGTTATGAATACTTGAATGAATATCACCATGGAATTTGTGAGTAGCAGCGCTGTATCAGATCTATGCAGTTTCTTCTTCATCACCGAGGCCTGTTGGTACAGTTGGTATGACACTTGCATTGTATCGAAACAATTTGGTTTTGAATTTTGATAGTGGATGTTCACTGCTGATGAGTCCCAAAAATAGGATGAAACGGCCATCCAGTACTTTCTGCATTCTGTCGAGGATTCTTCTAAACTCAATGTATTACTATAATATATATATATATATATATATATATATATATATATATATATATATATATATATATATTTTTTTTTTTGTTAAGATTTGCTTTGAGCAGATGTGAGCGTTCGAGAGAAATAGTAATTTGACCTTGCTAACCAGATGCTTACTCTATAGCTAAATGAAATAGAATGTCAGGCTATGTGACAGTTCTGTGTAGGATACAGCTTTGATTCCTGTCAGAGGACACATATTTTCTATGAGATTTCTCAGACATTCAGGCTGGTAAATGTTATTGATACTGTTTAGCATTTACTTAAATATTTATATCTATAAAAATAACGTATAAACAGAAAGTATATTAAAATATATATATGTATATATATATGTAACACTCCCTTTGCAACAGGGTCACATCTTGGATCACTGAAACCAAATAATGTAACACCTTTCACTGCTGCCTACACTGGTGGTGTAACCACACTTAATGGTCCAGTCCCCAGGGTCTTAGGATGATGCTTTAACCATGGGTTAACTCTGAGCTGGTTGTTGATCACTGGCTGCTTCAATCCACACTATCTCTGCCCACATTGTGTTCTTAATCTCAGAGCAGTAGAAGATCAAATGTCATCGCAGTCTCGTGGTGTGGGTCAGGCTGTGGCAAGATTTGTGAGGTTAATCTTCAATTGGCTTATATAGCTTGTGATACAACAAAAATTAACCCTTTTTGCATCAATCTCTGTAGTGATATTGGGCCTTATCTAAACTTCTGGAAGACTGGGTTCAAAGTCTTGGAATCAGGAATTCTGGTTGGCAACTGGCATTGATTTCAGAGGCAGTCAATGTGGGATCTCAGCCCAAAGTCTCTTAGCTCCCCAGTCATCAGTTTATATGTACTTTGGCTCAAAACTGGTGTGGGGCTCAAGTGTTCTGGGAATTTGGTGATTCTCCAATTTTCATTAATTTAAATAAAGGTTTTCTTTGTTCCCTATTTCTGCTTTCTTAATCGATTTTCAAAATTTGGAGAATTATCCACCTTCTTTGGGAGTAGTCACAGGGATTGCTTCTCTCTTAACTCCAACCTGCTTCACTTCACAACTCACACTGTTACTTTGCACAGGCGGTGATCAGACTCTGTCCCTTCCTTCTTGGTATTCTACCTCAGCTCACTTCCCAGGGCATGCATAAATGTCTTTGTAACAAATCTAATTTTTGAAGCATGTAGGCAGAAGGGTGGAGTTCCATTTCAACCACTAATTTTAATTCTTCAAATCTTTTCTATTTTCCTGGAACTATGAATGTCCAGTAAAAATACAAACTAGACCACCAATGACAGAATTTGTTTTTATAATTCCAGCCTTAATTTTACAGTACATCCAACTCATTAAGAGAAATTTGTTCTCATTTAACTTTCCGAGCAATGGATAAGAAAAATAAACTTTTAGGCAAAAATAAATCCAGACATCCTATTCACATTGAAGAAAATGTCTTCATCCTCTCTCTCTCTCTCGATCTATCTATCTATCTATCTTTCAGCCTATATTTCATTTTGTGTTAGCCCTTCTCTTTTCTTGCTTAGAATTACACACACACACACACACACACACACACACACACACACACATGGACACAGACACACATACATACATACATTTAAAAAAGGATAGACATTCTATGCTTATTAAATTCATCTTTTCTAAACTGCAACTAACCTTGTGTAAATCTGATTGAAGCAGATGCAAAAATGTATCCAAAATTATTTTTATTAACTACGGTAACTACTACGGAGGGCTAAAACTAAAGAGATCTCTGGTCCAGCAGTGATAATTTCGCAATGATCAAAATTATCATTGAGCAATGATAAATTATTGAAGAGCAATGATAATTTTGAAGAAATAACTTTGAATTCCTCAATTCACTCCATGGAACTTCAAAACTTCACTTTTAATCTGATTTGGGTTATAAGTCCAATTCCGTTCTGTGAATCTTCAATTGTGTTGAGTTCTTTAAATCACAAACACTGTGGAACTTCAAAATCTCTCACTTTAACTCTGATTCCTTGGCATTTTGAAGAAATAAAATTGATTTCTTCAATTCACAACTAGAAGTGGTGTTATAAAATCAAGGCGGGTAACTCTATTTTTTTCCAGGAATCAATGGCATAGTTAATAATGATATTATTATTATTAATATTCATAAAAAAAAGTAAAAATAGTGATACCAGTAATAATAAAATATACCGGGGTAAAGCAAGATAAGATAAGATAAAAATTAACTGAAATGAAAGCCATATATATAAACTTGTAAATATGCAAATAAGTGAATAAATAAATGAATAATTGAATAAAAATAATGTATACTTACATTTTCAATACCAGCTTCTCTCTAAATTAGAATTTATATTTCTTATTTCCAACCATATTTTCAATCTTAAATGTTAATCTGGGTCTAAATTCAAATTAAACCAAAATTCATTTGAATATTTTAACTCCAATAATATTCCACCCTTACAATAATATATCTCACATGAAACAGAAAATTAAAAAAAAAAAAAGTGTCAACTCAAAATATAAATAGAAATAAATATAATAATACCAGCACTTGCTTTGGCATGAGTTATGCAATTATTGTAAGATATGTATATTTCTTAATATATATATATATATATATATATATATATATATATATATATATATATATATATAAACATTCTCTATTGTTTTGGTTGACTGATTTGAGTGTAAATATACATTTGATCTTACAGTTCTATTACAGCTAACAAAAGAGAATCAATTTGGAATGGAGAGAATTATAGCATACCTTACCAAATACATGCCATATTGAAAAGTAGCCAATGAAGTTTCACAGCCAATACAACTACAGAAACCTGTTATTATGTTGAAACAGCCAATCATATTAAACCCAAATAGAGAAATTAGTAAATTTATTTGTTTAATTTAGGAAAGGGATAACAATGCAAAAGATATAATGACAGTAGATCATTTGCTTTGACATGAAAACATGGCCTTGTAAAACCTGAAAAGTCAGTAGCTATTCTGGATTGCTAACACTAGAGAAGCAGGTCACTGTATTAGAATATTTATATTGAGTCTACTATATAATTATATTTTCCCAAAAAGAGACAAGAGGAAGTCTTGGTTATTTATTAAACCATTTCTTCTAGTAAAATATACTAAATTTGTTTAGATAGTCAAAGTATAACTATGTCAGCTTGACTTGTTACCAATACTATTTGTAGTTTAACTAAACGCAGTAGCAACTAAAATATTCACATGTAAATGATGGGTTATCAAAAATTGCAGAGGTAAAAGGAAATGGAATGAATGTGGAGGGAAGGAAGGAAGGAAGGAAATTCAACACAGAGATATTTTCTTGTATTTTTATACAAATTAATAAAGAATTAACAAAGAGAAAAAATATATATCAGTGTGTCCGCACCAAAAAGGAAGAAAAGATATTAAACTTAGCTGTCAGGAAATATGTGTGTGTGTGAAATTTCAGCTGTAAATGACCTGAGGGAAAGATATTTTCCCCAGCATGGACAAATCCCATTTAGGTGTTTCTACCTCCTGCATGCTTTGTTGAAAGGAGGAAAGAGAGAAAGAGGAAGATATACTCAGCCTTTTATAGTACTTAAATAATGTTAGATAATGGTGTATTGGCAAACCAATTTGGGGCAATCCCCACAGATGTTTGGGTTAGAGTGTATGTTGTAGATTGTGGCAAGCTTCTTATAGTTAGAAACAGTTGAAAGTTCAGAAAAAGAATTTTTACATAACGTAGAGAAATGGAATATTGGTCAATAAAATGGGTAGAGAAAATTATAAAGAAAATAAAGAATTACATAGATGATGATGAAAATAAGGCAAAGAAGATATGGTAGGTTTAAGGCAATACTCTGGCTTATAGACCACAGACACAGTAAGAAACAATAGGTTTTCTTCATTACAGCACAAATTCACAAGTATAGAAGATGGTCACTGTGGTTTAGTTGAAAGGACTGTAAGAGTTTGTAGTTGTTTTTCTTATCTTGATTTCATATCCAGAATCAGGTTAATGGAGTCATACATGATGTCTGATCCCAGCCAAGGCCGTAGTGAAAAGAGAGAGCCTGGTTTTGAAGTTCTAAGACTGAGGTCAGTTGATTAAGGCCTTTCTGTTTACTGCTTTCTTTTTGTTGCATGATAGGAAAAAGGTTTTATTTTATTTTAATGTGTCAGAAATATGTTTGTTGAGCAACTTTGGAAGTAAACAAAACACAGATTTATTTGCCTATTTTTCTTTCTTTAGAGTTAGAGAAATAAATTTAATATTTCTTTTTTATTTTATGGATTAAAAACTCAAAAGAATTGTACAATTATAACTGAAAACTTTTGCCCCACCTCCATCATGTTAGTTCAGTGATTTATAATTTTAAATATCAGTGTGATACTAAATATATTGAAAGAACTCATCAAAGTTTGATCAGCACATATCAGCTAAGATCTATCAAGGGCATTATGCATATTTGCATACACTTGTAAAGACTTTTTGCTCTGTGATTGCAGAACACTTAATAAATAATCCAACTTGTGGTTAGAGTAGTCAACAAAGCATATTCAGATTACCACCTAAGAATTCTTGAGACCATTTATATTAAGTCTAAGCAGCCTTTCCTCTGTAAGTAGAAGGAATGGTTGCTAGGTTTAAATGTAATCTGTGGTTTATATTGTGATTCACTTTGACATGGTTTAATGGTTAGCAAGCTTGTCTTACTAGATCAATTAAGACTGAATAGTGAGTTCAAACCTCATTGGGTGCTCCACACTTTTGGCCTTTTGCCAAATCTAAGTTACACTTAGAAAATCATTATATTGATGATTCTCTGATAGTATTTTGTCCTTCTCTTTTTTAGTCATTGTGCATATATTTATTTTTTGTCCTTGAATGAGCTCTGAAAACCGGTTAGCTTTTTTGTTGTTTCTTTTTTGCTATATTTTTTAATTCGCTACGTTACAAGGTGTAAAAACTGGTTAGTTTTTTTAATTATATTTTTGATTCACCACTTTAATGAGAGTAATAGTCTTTTTGGCAATCTTGGACCTTCATGCTTGCAAAAAACAGTGTGTCAAAAGGATTTTAACTACCTTCACTTCTCAGAAATATTTATTTTCAAAAAGCAATGATTAGAATTTTAATAAACCGAAACATATGATGAAAGTTAATTTATAGATTTTTTTTTGTTCTTGAGGATTTACAACAAAAATATTAATCACATTGTCAAGGCTGGAAGGCAGTTAAAATAATATTGGTGTCAAGGGAAAAACCATCCTTGCCAAGTTTGCTGTTTTTTTCTTTTTTCTTGACTCCCCCACTCTGTTTTAACATATTTGTGTATACATTTATATATACTTTTACAGCGCCCATTTTTAAAGCCCTAATAAAATTTTGTACCATCCATAGATTATAAAAATGAAAACACTGAAAAAGTAAAAAGAAAAAAATTTACTCTGGCTTAAGCAAAAAAGATGAGAATGCTTTATGAAATCATAAATACTTGATTCATGATAAGATTACTGAACTACACATATGCATAATTTAATATACTGAAGCTTGTGTGTATTTGTCTTCATGTGAGACCCTCATAATTAATTAAATATGTATCAGGTAAGTTATTTATGTGCGCATGTACAAATGTTACAAAGCTGTTTATCATTTATATTTGCCAGCATGACTCATATTTTTTTTTAAAACTTTTCATCCCAAGCAAGGTGGGAGTGCCACTAGCACACAAGGGGTTACAGAAAGTGGGAGCAAGGGTAAAGTGGCATGAGAGAGTAAAGGATGAAGAGAAAGATGGGGAATAGATCAAGGCATCTATCAGGGAAGTAAAAGAAAGGGAATTCCATCGACAGGAAGTGTGAGACATGAAGCTAGTGGAGTAGAAGAGATGGCTACATTTCTCAACCAATTTAGTGTTTCTTACTCAATAGTCAGCTTTAACAATCAAATCTTTTGAACAGGAGTAGATAGATTTGCCTATTGTTCGGTTTAAAATCCTCCCCAGTTTTTTGAACAGGAATAGATGTTTATCCCTCATTTCCTGTTTAGGAATGAGTTTTTGGTTCCTTCTAAAGTTTTTTTCATTCTCCTTCACTGCCAGTAGCCCTTTGCATTTTAGTGGTATTATTGCCTTGCTTCGGGTGAATTGCTTAAAAATAAATTAAAATTAACCATTTTCTTATTCATTTCCAGTCAGTTCTTTTGTAAACTTGTAAAATCAGCAATGGTTTTCTTGGAGATTTTTAAAATTAAATTGCTTAGTCATTCAAAGAAAACTATTTCCTGCACTGAAAGTGGCAACCACCTTAGCATTTAGATCACAGCTTGTGAGTAAAGGGAAATAAGCAATGTTTCCAAAATGTTTATTTTTTTTAAAGTTTTGTTCTTCAAGAAATAATAAAAATAAGTTACATGATATATCTTGTCTTTTTTTAATTTAATAATCAATTTGTTTTTATAGAATTTGTGAGTGTGTAAGGTTAAAACTCTAAAAATTGATTAAATATATAAAGTTAATTATCAGTCCTGACATGTGTGCATGCGTGTAGACATGCAAATATGACATAAAAATGTAACATCAAATAAATATGGTTTTATCTTTTATATTTTAGTAGTATGCAAAGTTTAATAAATAAAATGAAAATATTTCTTAAATCTTCTGAAAAGTATCACGTACTTATCCCCTTAAGACATCATTAACATTAACATTGGCATTCTTAAGGACAGGTCAATTAGTTAACACCATTTCTGGAACCTGAATAAGTGAAACAAATGATCAAAGACCCTGTACAAGTGAAGGACAATCCTACTCACACACACCACACTTTAAGATCCTGTTTATACTGGTTGTTTTATCATATATGTTATAGTATTTCTAAGTAAGACAGTAGTAGTAGGCAAAGTTTAATGAATAAAATAAAACAATCCAGCACTTGCCAATCTCAATATAAACCCAAGATAAACAAGGCTTTGAGGTCAATTGTCTCTGCTCCGCTGGTCCACTCCACTCTAATCACTAAAGAACTAATCAAGCTGCCTGCAACAAAGAAGGAGGGAGATCTTTCTTTCTGTTCTAACATATCAAACGCTAAAAAATGTTTCACAACTAAGGTTACAAATTTCTATTTGTATCAAGAAAATAAACCTTCTAAAGCAACATGCATCAAACATTCATTCATTTTGAATGTAAAACCAACATTCTGCCCCAATCTCCACATCTACCAACATATGACTTATATCTTACTTATCTTGGCAGGTTTTATTGAAAGAAAATAGCTACTGTATATTTATGCATATAAGACAAGCTTTAAATCCCCCAAATCACCCTTGGTGGTCGTCTTATACTACAATTCTAAAAAAGAAACCTTAAATTTTGAGTAATGTTTGTCAGTATGCTAAATACAGACTCAGTGGAATAACCAATAAGATACATAAAGAGATTCACATAATCAAATAAACTGATGATAAAAGTAATAAAACCATTTCTACCTTATATATTACTGATATAACTTCATAATAAATTGTCTATTAGAAGAATAATTCCATATCAATGAAATCAATTTGTATCCATGCAAGCTCAGCTGAGAAAATGTAAACATTGAGTCATGATTGCATTCACAGCAAACTTTATCTTTCACTACACTTTCAATAATCATCATGGTAGTTTTAATTAAGGCAATAATAACATTTAGGATATATATATATATGTCTACCATTCCCCCATGCTTAGATTATTGCTGCCACATATGGTACACATATGGTCCTCTGCTTTTTACCTTGATCTCCTTGATAAAATCCAAAGAAGAATCAGCAATATTATTGATCCTGATCTGGTAGTTTGGCTTCATTGACTTTCCATCTACCGTAAGGTTGACTCTCTATGCCTTTTCTATAAATACTTTCATGGTAATTGTTTGGATGAACTCTTCACTATGGTACCTAGACATTATGAATTTAAGCATTGTACTAGACTGGCATTGAGATCTCATCAGTTTATAGTTGAACTGGCAAGATGTAGACATAAGTTTTAAGCTAACAGTTTCTTTTCTTTCACTTCTCGCATGTAGAACACCCTTCTGGCTCCATGTTTTCCAGCCAACTTTAATCTGCAAATATTTAAATGCAATTTCAATTGCTATCTACTATCCTCCTGATTACTCTTTTCTTTTTCTGCTCATTATTAATGTTTCTGTTCCTAATTATTCCACACATTATATATATATATATATATATATATATATATATATATATATATATATATATATATATATATATATATATATATATATATATATATATAAAATTGGAAGCACTGATAACAAAAAAGAAAATGCCAACACTCCATAACATCAACTGTGAACATGGCCACAATGTGCTGACCATGTTTGGAACACAATAAAACATTCCCATTTCTCTAGAAACATATTAAAAAATCTACACATTCAGTTAAAAAATAACAAAAAAACATCCTTGATAATGGCTAATAGAATAGCCCAAAATGCTCAGATACACAGAACGTTGGATGATTTTTACACACGTTATGTCCAGAAAGAAAACACTTGTACAAAAACAAGTAAAATTAAGTAAAAAGATTAATCACAATACCTTAACTGTCTTTAATGAAACATGCATGAAATAAGGAATGATCCCCAAATACACAAATATATAAAAGTGGACATTGAGGTCAATACCCAAACAGTGATAGTCTGTTTCATGCTTAAATGCAATCTTCAGGCTGTGAAGATTGTGTTTACTCATTAAACATTGTTGCCACTTGGTGTTGACTTCAATGTGCACTTTTATATTTGCATACACTCTATCTCTGATATTGAGCATTTTAACCCATAATTTTAACATACCTTAAAACTATATTTTTATCATTATATATATATATATATATATATATATATATATATATATATATTTCTAAAGAATTAATGGATTTATTTTTATTCCAACATTTTTATTATTTCAACCGTGATTATAGTGGCCACTTCTTATTTCTGAATGTGCAGACTGATGGACGTAATACTCATTGTCTAATAAATAAAATTGGGGCAGCTATTTCAGTATATATATATATGACAAGATGGTGTATCCTAATTAGTACAATGTAAATAAAACCTAATCTTTGTATAAATAAACAGAGATGATTATTACCACAAGTTACATTGATGGGTGGCAGCCCTGCTTATGTAATAAGCAGGGCTGCCAACCCTAATTTCTGTAATTTCCCTTTGTATGAGAAATACATCTTACACAGGACAAAGCTACAAACCAAATTGTAATTAATTCTAAAGAATAACCAGGCCACATTTACTGGTTTTATGGTGCATTGGAAAATAAAAAATATAACTCAACTGATGATATCCTTCCAGTCTGAAGATTTCACCTTGCAATTCATCCGTAGATCTGGAGAAATTTTCAAAACAGACCTGTGTTGGAAGACTTTATAGTGGAAAAATTGTTGTAATCCTGCTCTCTCAGCTTGGGTGACATCTGGTGGCATGAGGAATTATTATAGACTGCAGCAGATGACCCAAACTTCTACATGTCACGTACTAGTTTTCATATGCCACAGATGTCAATTTATCAAGAGTTTTGACCCATCGACTACTCTCACCTAGTTTGACCACTGGTCAAAGCAGTTTACCAGGGTGTGGTCACTGTTGCATGCAAAAAGCTATTTAGAGCTACAGGTGAGAGTTGGATGCTGGGTGGAAAACAACACGGACAAAAGACTCCCAAGGGAGTACAAATGTTTCTCTATCAGGCGAACTATTTCTCCCTGACAATCCCAAACATATTTTTTACACTGGACGTTGGAGCAAATGGATCATTATCAAATATACCAATTACTATTATATTAAAATATATTTAAATGACAACAGACATTAAGTTTTAAAAGCCTTAAAAATAAAATCTTTAAAATATAATCTGTTGAATCAATGATTGATTTCATTCAGCATATATGCATCCCTCTACACATACACACACACACACATACATATATAGTAAGGTAATGAAGGGTTTGGTAATCCATATAGATAATTCCAAAGAGGATGTAATCCAGAGAGCTCAATGTAACAACAGAGCAAATATTAATTAAATAATTAAATTAAAAAAAAAAGACAACCATAAGTTTCCATGACTATAATTTATTTCCCCAGAAAATATATTTTTCCTGGTTCATCAGGTCATGACCTGATGAACCAGGAAAAATATATTTTCTGGGGAAATAAATTATAGTCATGAAAACTTATGGTTGTCTTTTTTTTAAATTATTTAATTTATATATAAACTGTTACATTGGAACATGCAAGTTACCATGACAAAAATGCATATTTGTTTCGATGTTGTTAGACATTTCATTTCTTTTATGGAAATTTTTTTATATATTTGTTTCATTGCCTTCTATGGAAAATTTTCAAAAATGTAAAAAGAAGTGATGTTTCATAAGTTGTATTTTTAAATAAAATCATTTATTACCACCATCATTAACTACCTGATGAGATGTCTAAATTATACATCAAAACAAATATGCATTTTTTGTCATGATAACTTGCATGTTCCAATGTAACAGTTTATAATAAATATCTATTGCTTTACTCCTGTATCAAGCCTCTTTTTTAAATTAATGTTATAAACATTTGAATTTATATTCTTTTCATTCTTTTACATTTGTGTATACACACATATATATATATATATATATATATATATATATATATATATATATATATATAAGAACTTTTGTGCTTGTAGGATGTATAATAGTATCTGAAACAAAAGTGAAGATAATATGATGGAAAAGTTATAAACGACACTTCATTCACCTTCTTCAGGTTAGAATGAAAGACAAATCTATATATAAGGAAAAATGTGTTGTGATCTCTGAGGATAAGAGGGGACCATAAATTAAATTACCTTATCACATCCGATCATCAGACACTAGAAAGTGTCTGCCTGCCTGTTATACTATAAAGAATAGAAAGTTTTGGGGAGTAAAATGACAATTTGTGAAGTGACATGGCACATAAAAGCAGAAACTAATAGTATTTAGATATAAGATACATCCTGGGTATGATGATAAACTACATCCGGCAGCAAGGCCTCTGATTGGGAGGTTTTGAGGAACAAAGAACCTCCTCTTAATTGCTGTAGCACCTGTTAGGGTCACAGTTATGGGCAAATAGGGAACCCCCAAACTGGGATTAAAACATTATGAAAGTATAAAAGTATATTTTTATAGTAAAAAATTCCAGAATTAGATTTTAATAGTAAAAAAACAAAAATTACCAAAGCTCCCGAGGAAATTAAATTTCAGCATTAAATGACCCATAAGGAGTTGATATGTCATTAAACAAACAACACTAAATATAAGATTGAACAAATATATGTAGACTAAAAGTTAATAGAAATTTAGAAGGAAATTTTGATTTATAGTCAATTGTCTGTCATTCATCACCAAGTGGTGAATACAATCAAGGTTTTCCTCAGTGGTGGCAGTTGCTGGATGTCCTGACCTTGTGTCATCTTCAAGACTCTCCCTTCTTTTAAATTCATCTCCCCACTTTTGCACTGTTGATAAAGCTGGAGTGTCAACCTCTCCTGTAACAACCATGTCAGCATGAATCTCCTTGGGAGCTAAACATTTTTTTCTAGAGTTATTTGATAACACCACAATGCTAAATTTTGTCCATTTTCAAGAGAAATCATTACTTACTACTTTTGAAGTTCGTCTTTGAACAATCAGGTATCAGTTTACCTGGAAATAAACAATGCAGTTATTAATAAGAAAATTTGAAATTAATGCATGCAAGATTTCTAGCATCACTCCTTCATAGTCAGCCTATGAACTTTTCAGCCTACCCTGGCATGTTGCCGTAGATTGTTTTATATTACAACTGGTGTAACTATCTTTATAAAAAGAGTAAAGAAAGAATGCTAATGATCCCATGGATGGGGCTTGTGAGCAATAAGGAAATTTTAAAAAAATGGGAACAAAAAGCAGAAATAGACATGATGAGGAAAGAGAGCTTGGAAAATTTGATACTCACAAGACATACTGAAGACCAGAGGCTCAGAAGGAAACTGAGTGACATAATGTGCTTGTATAAATGGATGGCAGAACAGAGAGTGGGAGGGATAGCTACAAAAAGACAAACATTGCTTACAGATATGAAGAATAGGAAGTTGAGGAGAGCCTTATCCAGAAGGAACAAAACACATAAAAGAAAGTTGTCATGGATAATAATATTCAAATAAAACTGAGGAATTACATATATAATAGGAATTTAGAAGAAAATATGTTTTTGGTTCTGTACAAAAAATGTCCTTTCTTAATAGTTTTCTTTCTAAGGTTTCATCATTTTAAAGTTGAGCTGTAAGTTCTATGCTAACAGTTTCTTCTCTCACACTTCTCGCTTGTGGAACTCTTTTCCAGTTTCTTGCTTTGATCTTCAAAAATTTAAATGCAATGACTATCATTGAACTGTACATGAGAATGGAAAACAATATTTAAACAATTGACTGATTTATTTTTTATGGATTATCAACCTTTTGCAGATTATTTAAAGCTAGAAATGAGTCCAAATTCCAGTCGTGGTCATTACATTCACTTATGTGCTAATACTCTTGGAAAAGGTATGAAGTCGTCTCTTCTCTCTCCCCACCCCACCAGCTATGGGTAAATAGCAGGACAGACTGGGTTCTATAGCCCTGGGTGGAAACCAATCTAGAAGAAGGAAAACTCTGAATTCAAAATTGAATATACAGTTAAGGAAAGGATCATTTGCATTGACTCAATGATCCCAACTACAATTGATAAAGCTAGAAAATATTTTTGGATTGTAAAAAGATTTTTTTTTTAGATAATAATAATTTACTGATACAAGTCCTACTAATTAACCCATAGCTGAGGGGAGAAGAAGTGGATTCATAACTTTCCCAAGGTTATTTGCACATAAGTGAATATAATGAACCCAAATGAATTTGGAACTCAGAAATTGCTTCTTAATTCCCCTTTTTTATTGTTTTTTCTCTCTCTCTCTTTAATAGTGTTTTTCCTTCATATTCTCTAACACTCAGTAACCCTTGCATCTTAGTGGCTTTATTGCCTTTCTTAGGATGAAATGATTAAAAAAAGGTTACTTTTTAGCTTAAAAGAAATATTTTGCTTTAGATTTGTTCTATGATATTACAACTGGCATGATTCTTTTATTAAAACATGAAAAAATATTCAAAAAAAGGATGATGTTTTATGGACTGTGATTTTTGAAAGCATAAAAAAGTATTTTAAAAAAGCTTTTTTATTTCTTAAAAGTGCCTGAACATATTAAATTCCTTACTGTTCCATTCTTTGTTTCATGCAGGGGACAGAAAAAGACACGAGGAATAGAAACATTCTTTTGTCTGGAAATCCTGTTAATTCTTGTGGCCTTTTTAATTCATCAACAGTGCAAACTGGATGCATTCTGCTTTCACACTTAAACTGAAAGCTCTGGCCATCAAGAAGTTGTAATGATAATTTTGCTGACAGATCATTTTTACAGTTTGATGTATTAACAAGAAAAAAATGCTGTCATTTAAATTTTTTCTTCTGTCTTCAATTTTGTGCCCATAATTCAAGTTAATGATGAATTCTTTAAAAACTACAATAGTCTTGACAGCCATAAGAGCTTTAGCTGTAGAAGTGGTGGCCTTCTTAAATGTTATCTTCCTTTAAGTCGTAGATAAAGGCTTCTCAGACTTGGTTACTACTGCCTAAGTAAAACCAGATAATTTTTAATGCCCACTTCAATGTTTTTTTTTAAAAAACTGACAAATAAGGCAAATAAAACTTCAAAATAATTCAAAAGTGGTGACAATGAGACAAAGTGTTTCACCTTTTTGTAGTAGATGTCTTCGGGTTGGCATGAAAGACAAATGTATCAGGAAAGTGCACTGGAATTTGAGGAAGGTGTAATATGTAATGTTATCAGACACTATGACCAAAAAGCGTTTTTTTTTTCTGTATTCTTCTTCTTCATCTTTTATGTTCCATGTCCCTTCAGGACATAGGCAATCATGGCTCTCCACTTCCTCCTATCTCTTGTAGCTCTCAATAAGTTTTGTCCCTTTGCTATTTTTCCCAGACCCTGTTCTGTCATCCACTTGCTTAAGCCTGCTAGGTATGTCATGCATTGCTTTCCCCTGTCTCTCTTTCTTTCTATCTACCTTGTGAGTATCAGATTCTCCAAGCCCTCCTTTCTCATTACTTGTCCCAGAAATTTCAGATGCCTCTTCCTGATGTTAAGTATAAGCTTCCTCCTTGTTTGCATCCTCTTCAAAACCTCATAATTGCTCACATGTTCAGTCCATGGTATCCTTAGCATTCTTTGGTAGAACCATATCTCCATTGCTGTGAGTCTCTTTGATGAGACTATCCAACATTCTCTGTTGTAAAGGAGGACAGATATCATGTGGCAGTTCAGTACTCTTTTCTTTGTTGCCAACAAAATTCTCCTGTCTCGTAATACTCTGTCTAGTTTCTGGAATGTATCTTTGACCATTCCATTACATCTTCAGATCTCAGTGTCATACTTACCATTCTCTGTCAGAACACTTCCTAGATAGTTAAATTTAACTGAAAATCCTACCAGGATTCATCATTGGCAGCCACAATTTTAACAACATAAGATACACAGATGACTCAGTGCTGATAGCAGACATGGAAAGGAAATTACAAAACCTCCTACAGAAGGTAGTGAAGGAGACTAAGCATAAACTACAAGAGGACAGGATGCATAATCATCAGTAAGAAGATGGAGCCCAGAATGCAATTTACAGGTTGGGGACACTAAAATCAAGCAGGTACGAAAATTTAAAGTTTTTCTCTATTGAAGTTTGAAATTAGAAGACTCTAAGTAGATCTGTTTTTTCTCTATTAGTTCATATACCAATTTGTGCTATAATTGCCTTTGCAATAGTCAATGATGTTGTAGATGAACCCAGTAGGCTTATATTTCATTCCAACCTGAAGACACCTACCACACAGAAGCCAAACACATTTTCTGTAACAGCTTTTCCACTTTGTTTCATATATACAATTGCTGATACACCCTGATGAGTGGATAGAGTGATTTCCAGAGGGTCTGTCTATGAAGTTCTGGAGTTGGGGTGCTGAAGATAACATCAGCTATGTGTCAAAATTTTTACTTGTATTAATTATATATATATATATATATATATATGCATACATACATGGTGCAATGGATAAATTGTCATCTAAATTAGGCAAAAATGACAAATTTATTCGATAAAATTGCCAATGGCTTCAACCACGGCCTCCAGACTGGAATCTTCTGTAACTATTCTGGACAGTCTCCTTAAGTTCATCTTTGGTATTACAAGGAGTTTTGTTGGCCTCTTGCTCAATTGTGCTCTATACATAATAATCAAGGGAGTTGCAGTCTGGAGAGTTAGGTGGCCAGATATAAGGGGTGATGTCCCAGAAATTGTCTAACAGCCATGACTGCATTCTCTTGCTTGTGTGCAGAGTCCTGTTGCCAGACATAGGGTCTTCCAGCAGCCAGCCTCTTGACCAAAGGCAGCACTACTTCCACAAGGCATTTGATGTAGGTCTTCGTTTTGAGTCTGAGGCCCTCACCAACAAATTTGGGAGTTCTTTTCTTATCAGAATGAGTTTTCTAAACTGTCATATCCAACTCTTTCTAAACCCTCTGCAACTGTTCTCAGATTGACACCCAAACACTCTGAAATGTTCATATTGGAGATTCTGGTATGAATACCAAACAGTACAGCATGCCGTTTCCAAATTTCTAGTGCAGTGAATTGCGCCATGGTTCTCTTTTTCTCACAGTACCCAACTGACCCTACTGTACTGTGCAGTTGACGAAATCAAAAACAAGCAATGCATATACACAAAATTAATAATATAAAATGGTGACAATTTACCCACTGCATCCTGTATATATATCACCAATACAAGTAAATTAGCTGATAGATAGTTACCTTCAGTATTTGAACTCCAGAGTTTCATAGATGAACCCATCTGCCCACTGATCAGGAGATATCAGCAATTGACCTCTTCTACTTCTCAATTTTTCTTTTTTATATGCACTTATCATTGGTGCAAGTTTTTTGTTTTTTTTCATTGTGTGTGTGTGTGTGTGTGTGTGTGCATTCACGTGCATGCGTCCACCTGTGCGGATGCGTGTACATGTAGAATATTGTGATTATTAGTCCTTTACATTGTCTTGTTTCACTTTACACTCACTCTTTAACCTCTCGTCTCTTTTCTTTTCTTTTTCCTCTTTTCTTTCAATTGTTGCTATTTGGCTATTGGATTTTCTAGACAGGCTGTTGTTTTTAATTTTTGAGCATTCTAGTCTTTTCTTGAGTTAGGAAAATTGTATTTCATTTTCTTACATAAATAGCCTGATGATTGCATTCAACCATGAAACAGACTGTCGCCACTCAGTGTTGATATCAGTGGCCACGTTTCTTTCTTTATATATATAGGGTGTCCTTAAAGTCTCTTTACAATTTAAAACTTTATTGCAAAAGCACATGAACAGATAAATATGTGGAAATTGTTACAAGATAAATATTAGATATTGAAGTTTTTTTAAATAATTTAATATGCTTCTATATGGGTGACATTAGTTGCATGAAGCACATCAAGATGGTACTCAATTTACACGATCAATGTTTTCCTCAGATGTTCTTGATTGTCCACTTCTCCCTTTATCCAACAATGTCCCTGTCTCCATAAGTTTCTTGTGCCATGAACAAATTGATGGGTGTAATGGTGGATCTCTTCTACTTAGTTCTGTAGTTTTGTTGAGTTTGTGTATCCGATTTTGTTTAAAAAAAACATGACACACTTTGTGCCTTTCATTGAAGATTAGCCATTTTAGGTGTTCATTTAACAGTACCTCTTTCATCAAAAGGGTACCCTGAAATATACAAATGCAATGGGATTAAAAACTTTGATAACTACTGAGTACATAGAACAAATCTGATTAAGATATCTCATCAAATGCCTTTGTAATATATTTTTTTAAATTGTAAAGAGACTTTATGGACATCCTGTATATATAAATGTATGTGTGTGTGTGTGTGTGTGTGTGTGTGCACATACACAAACACAAACACACCAGGGGTGCTGAAAAGTTCTTCTCAGGACTTTAAAAAAAACAATCTGATGCTTATACCTTTTGTTAGATTTTGTGAATTTGGCAAGACTGAGAACTTTTCAACATCTCCTTATATATAATTAAAGAAGTATGTTTTCCCAGCAGTGGAGGAGAGCAATGCTTGTACAAAAAGCAGTTTTACTTTTGAACCCCCAAAACTGCAGCCTGGTAGACAACTAATTCCTTCAATGATCAGTTAAATCCCTGATTTGTTGATTTTTATAGTTTATCAACCCTTTGTGGTTTATTTAAAACCAAAACATATTTTGAATTTTAGGAGGTTACTTACAATAAGTGTAGTATGCAAACAGTTTCCAATCTAAGTACCAACCATGCTCAACACTGTCTAACTCTGGTAATCAACTGAGAACTGGGGTTTCAGTGTAATTTGACTATAAGCAAATCTCTGGATGCGCTTCATATCTTAACTTTTTTTTTTTTTTTTTAATATTTTTATATTTGTATCAAATGCTCCCCACATTTAAGAAATTACTTCATTACCTCTTTTGATTCCCTCAAAAAAAAAAAAAAGAAAGACGGGAAGAAAAGGAGAAAATAGTTATTAGATTTTTTAAAAAAAAAGAGTTTTATTTTTCTATTATACCCATCTTATCCCTGACTATTATTTGATGCTAAGTAGATTTCGATATTCTAAGAGATTTTCATCCTATACAATTCATACATAGGTGTATTTTGTTAATATTTTTTTTTAATTTTAAAGATATATATTTAATAGGTTTAGTGAAAATTTTGAAGGTGAAATTTCTTTTTCCTATGGTTTTTGATGAGTTTTGAATAGGTACTTCCAAAGTTTCTCAATACCTTAAATTTAAAATGAATATTTAAAAATGAAAAATCTATTTTGAAACTTTTATTTTAGTTTTAATTTCAAAGTAATAGATTAAGCTTAATATTTGCAATAAGCAAAATACTTTGTTGTATTTCAAAACTAATTTAAATTGACTGGAAGGAGCTTTCATTTTGAAATCAATAACATTCATTGATTTTAGCACCGTTTTTAGCCATCAGTCATTGCAATGTAATTCTCTTCATTAAAAAATTGTTCAAAAATAAAATATGCTTTTCTGAAACATTATTTGAGGAGGATTAGCCAATTTAAAGTTTAATTAATCTGATTTGAAAAAAATATTGCTTACTTTAAGTTTAAGATATTAGAAATTAATATTTTAATTTGGAAGTTAACAAGCTTGTGGCTTTTGTATGTATTTTTAGGTGATGGTGCATGTTCAATCTATAAACAAGGAAAATGGAAGACACATACAAAAAAAACCCTAATGTTTCTGCTATAGATGTTTACTTTTTTATGTTGGCTGTATTAAAATAATATTAAAGGGTCTCTTGAGGAGTCCCCTTTTTCTTTTGGTTCTGACATAGTTTATGGGAAATATGGATATGAATGGATAAAGTTGGTTAAGTTCAAATCAATTTCACATTGAGTTGGAATGACCAAACCTATGCTTCATGAGCAAAGTTGCTAAAACATGTCCAGTGATGTCATTTAGTAAGTAAAAAAGTTCAGTCGTCAGTGGACCAGGGAAAACTAACAATCCTTAGTGAGAACACTATTATATGGTTGACATCTTGCAGCCAAGAGAAGGAAGAGTAAGATTCTGTCCTTTCCAAAAGTGGGGTCATCACACATGTGACCAGAAACATTTTCTGGTTTCTTTATAACTTGCATCATGGGAAAATTAATTAATTTTTTTTATTCCTTATTATTATTTTATTTATTGATTTTATTTCATTTTCCCCACAGCTGTTTATTTTAAAAGTTGACATGTTCATAGCTTGAATGACAGGCAGAAGTATGTCTAAAGTTTGTCTACAGGGAATATATCTGTAAAATTTACTTGAGGAATATAATCTAGAGCGCCTTTTTTATATAATTTTTAAATACACAGTAACCTTAAGAATTTAGGAAAATATTCTATGGAATCTAATGTCTTATTGAGTATCAGGTACTTTGGCTTTAAATTTGCTATACTTGCCATTCTTATTTTCTGACAATGTCATGTGTGGATGTCCATAATTACAAAAATCAGCACATTTATACACATAAGAAATGAAATTCTTTTTCAAATATTGGTGTTCAATGAATTGTACTAAGATTTTTCATTTATGATTAGTAAATAGATATATATATTTTAAAAACAATATTAAAACTTTATAAATTATTCTAAGTTAAATTTTAAAAATTGAAAACAATTCTTGTAAAATTCATTATTCATTGAAAAAATTTTTCTTAAGACAATAATAGTATCCGACTTATTCATAAAAGCAATTAAAAGCTTTTCTAATTAAATAATGTCTTTGTTTTATTGTATTTTTTATTTTAAAAATCAGAGTATAGGATACTTATCTTATATTTTATGGTCAATAAGTGAAGCACAAACAAGTAAGAGATGCCTACAAATGAATCTGACTAAATTCAGTAGACACAAAAATTTTTTACAATTCTGTACAAACACGGCTCCAAAATTAAACAAGTGGTTTCTGGAACCTGACTGAATACGACAAGTCACGTGGTATACTCTCTATGATGTACGTTCAGTTGAATTCCAAATGACCTGGAAATTGGTCAGGGTTTGGGTTACTGGGTACATTCCCACACAAAACTCAGACAGCAATTTGGAAAAAAAATAAGGTTTTAACCAAAATTTTGAATGTTCTAAAAAAAGATAAAAAAAATATGATTTAATAATGAGCAAAAGATTTTGACAATAAAACTTGGGACATTTTTTCATCATGGCATTCTCATTTTTTTACAAATCAGTGGGGTACTCCACTTTGAACAAATCTCACCTTTAGCATAATAGTAAAAATTTATAAAAAATAGTTATTCTTTGTAAATTTTTAGATGAAGCAACTTATTGTTAATTAATTTTTTTATTACCAGTTTTCTGCTTCATTATTATTGTATTTATTATTATTATTCATTGTTTGTATTTTTTTTAATCAAAACTTACATTGTTGAACCAGGCATATCACCAGTGTTTTGAATATGGCATGGTTTTTAAGTCAGGGAATTGCAAGTAAAAATTTTCTCATTGAATGAATGAATCTGTTCCCATCATTTTCACAGTGGTGATGGGACTGCCTTGTACACTGATTACTATCAATAGAGAATATGAACGACATAACCAGTCAGATATAAAATTTTGATCTGCTTATATTTTTAATTTAGTTAAAAGCAAGACTCCTTGGAGAATGTAAATCATCAATTTAATTTTACAAATAGTTACTCATTTACCTGAATTTTAAAATAAAAATGAAATAAAGCTATGACATAATTTAATTAGAAAAGCTTTTAGTTTTATAAATAAGATATGGACACTAATGTCTTGTGAAAAAATTATTTATTTACACAAACAAAACAATTTATTATAATTTGTAATTAATTCTTAAAAAAAATTATATTTATTTTGATCAAAGTCTAGAATCAGGGCAATAAAACAGGAGCCATAATTCACAAGTTAAAATTTATAACATTTATTGTTTTTAATTATCAAATACATTTTAAAAATATATATATATATATATATATATATATATATATATATATATATATATATATATATATATAATAATGGACTCTCCCACTGATTTCGTTATCTGACAGCTTACTTGATTTAGTTATGAAATTTTGTGCAATAATCTTAAGTGGCATTTAAGACCTGCTAGTGATTTACAAAGGAGGCCACATATGGAGCAAGTGTGAGGATTGTGAGATGAAATCACTGTTATATTGGTTGACCTTTTAGATCTTGCTCTCACTTCTTGAAGATGATTCAGACAAGCAGACTGAAAATTGCTGAGTTCACTAAAACATGTTGATCTCCATTCTACCCGCTCCAAGGCTAAGCACTCAAGGGTGTTGTGTGGTAAATTGACTGCTGACAAGTTGCTTTTCAGCTTGTCTTTGTATCTTAGCCATGGGCGTCCTACATTCCTGTAGCCCTGATCTAACTGGCTGTACATTAGGATCTTGGGTATCCTGTCATCAGACATTCTCAAGACATGACCAGTCCACTATAACTGAGACTGTATGATAAAAGTCTTGATTCCTCCAATATTACACCTACGGTCTATGTTAGATGTCCTATCTTGAAGCTTAACTCCACAGATTGCACACAGATAGCTTTTATGGAAAATATCCAGCTGGTGTATATGATATCTGGATAAGAACAAATCAAGGTAAACTGCCAGAAAACCCACACAAGCAATTTGATTAAAGTGGTGAAGGCTTGTGCAGAACCATCCACACTTTTCGGAACTATTGATACACTCGGTCGGTGCAAATAAATGCCACAGACGAAGTAGACAATATACCTCAGGCTTTTCGTGTAAGAGTTTTCCATTCCCTAGACCAATCGTGTTCTATAACACTAAAGAGCTTGGTCAGCCCTGGTAGACACTATTTGCCCATAGTTGGGACCCTAACAGGTGCTACCACCCCGGGTCAGGGCGGACCTGGGAACAACAGCAATTAAAAAAGTGGTTCTACACTCCTCAAATCCTCCAATCTCCCAATGAGAAGGCTTGCTGCCGGATGTAGTTTACCGTCATACCCAGGACATTACGTGACAGATTTAGAGGATGGGTGAAGACCAGTGTTGCCCGTTATCCTTAAAAATAAGGTACAGAAGATGAGCAACAAAGGTACTACTTCTAACCAATGCCCCCCTAAATACATAAAAAGTTGTTTTTTGTTTATATATATATATATATATATATATATATATATATATATATATATATATATATATATATATATATATATATATATATATATATATATATATATATATATATATATATATATATATATATATTCCCATTTGTGTAGATGCTCATTAGTTCCTTTTTCTTTAAGAAAATGCTTTTCTCTATTGTTTGAGTACGAACTAAAGAGTCACAAATATAAATCAACAAAATTAATTTCATGAATGATTGTATAACTTTATGATTATACACCAGATCATTTAGAGACCCCATTATAAGCAGACCAATCAGGACTAATGATCATAGAACCTTGTTCAATATATCTTTGGATGACTACTTCTCGATCTATAAGAAACAAACTCTACTTTTAATTCTTCAGAATTTCTTTCAGTTCCTCCAAAGAGCCATTTAGATTTTAGTTTTAGAGAGTATTAACAAAACTACATTTTTTTTCACACCAGAATTATGTCCCCTGTTTAATGGCCCTGATTCTAAACTTTTTACCTTTATTTTTCTCTTTCTATTACTTTAACATTTAAATGAATCACCTGAGTTTCACAATATTTTCTACATTTGTGGACATAGATGGGGCTCCGTCCATAGAAATATTTCTGCAGGAATCTCAAGACTAGTTCACTTTGTTTCTATTTGGGGTGGTCGACAAAATAAAAACTATTCTAAATGTCTTCTTTACAAATAAAAATCTACTGGCTTGATGCTAAATGTTAGGGTTTAACACTGATATCCAAACTAAAAACATCATTGAGATGAGATATTAATTGAAATTCTATATTTGAAATTAATGACCTTTAAAAATTTTTGCAGTACACCAATGTAAATAAACACGAAGATACAGTTAAATACCAAATGACAAAAAAAAACATCCTTTCTGAGTAGGAGGATTGCACATTCTTCCAGTTAATAAATTAATTCTTTGAAAATAAATATTTAACATTTTTCAACCAATGGGTCACATTCCCACCAACAATAAAAAATATGCTTCATGATCCCTTTGAAGTGTATTTAAGTAAAATTTGTAGACATATAAACCAGTAAGGAGAGACAATAAAAATTCACAGACGCTCAGCTTAAAAGAAATTCCCTAACTCATTTAACCTGTCTTCCTTACCAAGCTACTTATACTTCCTTCCACATACATATGAAGAAATCACATTTCTTTTTGTCTTAAGAAGGACACTAAGAACTTTAACACTCATACACATTAAGAAAAATTTAGTTGTAGAAAACACAAAAATAAAAATATTTTTATATTTAAATACCTTTTTTGCCTTGTGGGTTAATTCATATTTGCAACACACCGGTTGAAAAATCACAGCTCTAGTCTAACATGAAATATCAATATCTAAAATTTTAACTAACTATTTTGGTTTTCCTTGGAAATTTACAACATTTCACTGAACCTCCAGCACAACATTCTTTCATGGTGCTATTCATCAGCCAACATTTTGGTATTAGTTAACTTGGTGGGAAATTTAGCAAATCTGGATACGCTAGAGATGAAGGTGATAACTGGGCCATTGACATAACAACAACATTACTGTTGACTAACTGGTTGCTAATTGCAGAATCAGCCAATACCAAGCAAAGATACAAAATAAACTGGTTTGGTCACCGAAACATTTTAATCAACATTTGATGGTTAGTTCTTTTTGGTGAGAGATGATATGGCAAATATTGGGCATGTTTAATCCAGTCAAATTAACTACGTTTGCATACATGCTTAATAACCATGCGTAAGGTATGAATCCAATACTTCTCTCCCCCATCAGCAATGAATAAATAGCAGGACCAGATGAGTTCTATAGCCTTGGGTGGCTACCAGTCTAGGAGAAGGAAAACTATGAATTCAAAACTGTATGTGACTAAGGAAATGATTGTTTGCATTGATTCGATAATCCCAACTATAGTCGATTCCCTTTTTAATCCCATTTACCCCCCCCAAAAAAAAACACTTAATAAATTATTAAACAAACTCACATCCATCATTTTTAAGACGCAGTCTTTACGATGTCTTCTAATCCCTTAAACACTAAATGGAGATTATTGTCATATATGTTCACACTAACACCAAAGATAAGCACATCATCTAAACACTAAAACAGAGTTGTATGTATTTCTTTGAAACAAGAATATACATTAGAACCATTCTGGAGAGGAAGACATTCCAAATCAATGTGGTATGTACAAACAAGCTTTTTTGAATGTTTATATTGTCATTTTTATGATTCTTCAATAGAAAACCTGTAAATAAATAAAGTATGACTTCAATCCTGTTTTGTACAGTAACTTCCAAAAGAGAACTTGGAATATAGGTCGTCAATTTGTCTCAACAAAACAGGGTTCACAATTTGTTTACTTACAATTACAACAAACTTAGGTTTGCCAGATTAGAAAATTAGAAATACAGGACAATCTTAAAATCTCTCTCTCTCTCTTTATATATATATATATATAGCATGAGTGACATCACAACAACAATCCCCCCCCCACTTCCATAATAACACCAATACACGCAATCTACATAAACCCAAAATTTTAAAAAAATTAACAGTTTGTCTGACGATTGCAAAATTGTGAAACCCAGGGTCAGAAACTCACATCAATCCAACCAAATATATATATATATATATATATATATATATATATATATATATATATATATATATATATATAAATTTGATACATGCCTTTTCACCCAGGCTATTAAAATGGAGAGACATAAGTTAAAACATAAAACACTGATTTTAATGGGTTATGAGGAAAATAAAAGTGAAATCATTTGAAAATTATTTAATAAAAAATAGAAATATACCCATCAGTTTTCTGTAAACTTCCAACAGTACTAGTTTCCTCATTACATTTGGGTTATTTTCATCAAGAGAATCTGACAAAAGAAAGGTCAATTACTTATAGTTACAACCAAGAACCACATAAAAATATATTTTTACTACAAATTTGAAAATGAACTAAATATAGGATATTTGGAGTGTCCCTCAAAGGTCAGTATGGGACAGAGGACAAAATTACCCAGAATAGGACATGTCCAGTATATTAGAGATGTCTGGTAAGCCCAAGCAAACTCTAAGCAAAATTTTAAAAACTCATTTAAAATAATTTAAATGTCTCCTTTTTAGTAAAATTTTGATTTTATTTAAAAGAATATAGGGACATTATTATTATAAATAAATGAAAATAAAATATAAAATAATAATAATGAATATTATAAATAAAATAAAAATAAAACAGTAACATTAGAACTTTGTATAAAATAAATTAAATAAAAATAAAAATAATAAAACATCCTCCCATCATGCAACAAAAACTGTTCCTGCTGGATATACGAACATCCCACCAAAAGAATTCAACCTCTTCTTCACTATGAACCTTCAAACAGGCAACACATGTCCCAACTTCTCTCTCTGTGACATTGTATGTAATAATACAGAGTGACTTCTCCTTTTTATCACATGCAACCATGAAAAATTTGTAACCAAAAATACACACATCAGTACACAAAAAAAGATAAATAAATTTTACGACATTAGTGTACAATTTAACATACCTTTACTGTTGTCTGTATGTATATTTATTTCCTGTGAAGTATGTTTTTATTTCCTGTGAACACAAGGCTATTTCTGCGGCTATGATGTGAGTGACCACACAAGATAACGGCTAATGTATATATAAAAAAGAAACATAATTTTACAAATTCAGTAAACATTTTCAAAACGTTTTTACAGTCAATTTTTATTAATCATAACTGAAAAATGATGATAGAAAAACTTAGACATTTTAAAAATAGGTACCACCACTAATACAGTAAGGTTTAAAATGAATTTTTAAAAAATGAAAAAGCTTTCTTAAAGCTTTCATTTTAGTTTTAATTCAATGCTAAAGGTTTTAAACTTTATTATTTCGAGTCAGCAAAATACTCTGTGGTGTATTCCAAACAGAAATTATATTGTTCGGAATCGATTTTTTTCAGTAAAATTGATAAAAATCTGCCTTTTGACAGATTTGTAAACAAAAATTAATTTTCGGTTTTAAAAATCTTGCAAAAATAAAATATATATTTCTGAAACATTATTTGAGGTAAATTAGCAAATTTAAAGTTAAATTAATCTGATTTGAAACAAATATTACTTACTTATAGCAAAACAATATTGTATACAACGATTTCTTAATTATGAGGTCTTGTTTTTCTGATGTGTTAATTGATTTATAGACAACCTATTGACCACCAATGTGTTCATAGATAAGCATGGTGGAGCAAACAATAAAGTTTAGAAGAGAAGACAGCCCTTAAGACACGTGACCTTTTAATGATAGATTTATCGATTTGTACATCCATACTTCTGTAATTCTGCACATAATCACACATACAAAAGCAAATTGAAATTCTTTTAAAAATATTCAGGGCCGTGAAATTGTAATATACTTTACAATATATGATTAGTAAATATAATTTTACTTAATAACAATATTTCCTAAGAATTATCTCATTGAAAGTGAATTTTAAAAGATTTAAAACTTTATAAATTATTTAATTTAAAATTGTAAAAAAACGAAAACAAATCTTGTAAAAACTTATTTTTCATCAAAATTTTTTTCTTCAGACAGTATTGTCTGGACCATCTGGAATATATTATTCATAAAGCAATTAGAAGATTCTCTAATTAAATATAATTAATAATAGTTTTATTACGTTTTTTATTTTTCGATTCAGAACAGATTTTTGGTAAGGTCCGGCTTTGATTTTGCAAAAACAATTCAGTGATTTAAATTCTTCAAAGTATTCAAGTTTGACTTTTAACTAATATAGTCACTAAAATTCAATAAAAATCATGTTGAATTTCTCAAGTTTTCATAAAATTAAGTAAGGGAGTGTAACACATGTAAAAGAAATATTTTTACCAAGATTTTCTAATAAAAAACATTTAAAAAATAATTTCATTCATTTGTGAATAAGTCCTGAAAATGTCATTGAAATCTGACAATTATTTGATTTTTGCAAGAATTTTCAAATTAATGTATCTGTCACTGCAAAAAGGAGACTAAAATTTGCTATGCTGAAAAAGTTAGTACAACCACTGATGCAAGAAAAACAAGTTTTTAAATCAAAATTTCAAATATTCTAAAAAGGATTAAAAAATTTAATTAAATAATCAAAAATACTTTGGTCCTTCCTTTTTGACGAGCAGATAAAAAACTATGTTTTCCTTATGTTTTTTGGAGCATGTTTACATCATGGTATGCTGATTTTTTAGCGATTTTGTGCAGGTACTGACTTAAAAATCAAATATCAATTCTATTAGTTTCAAAGAAAATTAGTAAAAGTAAGAAATTTTGCTGAAAATATTACTTTATGCTTAAAATATAGCTAAGAACATGTGTGAAGATAGGTAGGTAGGTAGGTAGGTAGGTAGGTAACAGTCGAGTAACCCATCAATGAGTTCATAGAGTAGGAGCTTCTTCCCTTGACACCCACTTGGGAAAACTACCTCAAATTTAAATGCAAATATCAACAAAATGCAGAAACTGATTTCATTTATGCTTTAAAAAAAAGATAATTTTTTTTTAATATTATACAACCAATAATTTATGAATACATTCTTTGTTCGATATGCCTTTTATATGAAAATTTATTTTTATATTAATAAGAATATAAATTATTTTTTAAATAACAAAATGAAGGTATATTTTTATTTTATTTATTTTTATTTATATTGCATTTCTTCTTTTTTCACTTGGTATTTATGTCCTGACTGCCTTCACTCAGAAACATGCAGAAGGGGGTGCCAAGTGTGCGACGGCCCCAGGCATCCATATTAGAAGGGCATCCGATCAAAGAGTGCGTAGTAGGATTAGGTAGTAGTAAAACTATATGGAAATATACACTTTTCTTTTCACTAAGTGAGTGACAAAGAAAACCTTTTTTCTCTCTCTATCTTCCTCTTCTCTATTACCTATATTTCCTTTCCTTCCTTCTATTGTTCCTATCCTAGGTAACTGACAGAGCCTGAATATAGCTTATGTGTGTCAGTGAACATCATAATATCAGCCAATGACAACACATCCTGCCAAAAATCAAACGGAAAACATGGATGTGTCAGGCCCAATAAAAAGAAGAAAAAAACCACATGCACAGAAGAAGGAGAAGAAGTGAGAAATCAGTTCGATGTAGCAGTTTGAGACACAAGTGCTGAAGGTTCATCGGATGTTGAGTTTGACCAGACGTACAACTCCAGAAGAAAAAGAAGAAGAAAGGATGAATTCAACAAATTAATTTCCGTCAGCCAAAAACACAGCGACCCTGTATGAACTCTCAAATCACAAAAAGGACTAAGACGATAGTCACCCACTTTAACGACTGT
The DNA here is from genome assembly GCA_903632075.3 of Acanthosepion pharaonis. Taxonomy (NCBI): domain Eukaryota; kingdom Metazoa; phylum Mollusca; class Cephalopoda; order Sepiida; family Sepiidae; genus Acanthosepion; species Acanthosepion pharaonis. The sequence goes on along the minus strand of CAHIKZ030004588.1, from coordinate 1,222,776 downwards.
AACCAAATGGAGTCAACAATAAACTGGTACTATAGACAGTAAATTTGGCCTTTACTTATGTATTAGCCCAACCTTCATCTCTATATACCATAAGTGAAATAAGAAAATTAATTTTTGAAATTTGAAATAGTGTATATTTCATGTTTCATCTATTTTTACTTTTTATATATTTAATGTCTTCCTTTCTCACATTTCTCAGTTCTAGCCACTACCCCCCACCACCACCACCACCACTCCACCCCAGTTGAGTCTTGGGGAATACAATTAAGGAGTTGGCAGGGCATCACCAAACCTCTGCATGCAACTACCACTATTTTCCTTTCCTTCAGCTATCAACGTCATAAAAAATTCTAGACACCTCCAAACATCATTTATGATTATGCACCTGTAAGTTAACCAACAAGGAAGTCATTCAGAATCATTGAATATCTTTAATTTGAAACAAGCCCCACCCTGCCAAAAAAATGGTAATCTTTAAACTTTGTACTCTCCCATTATAATGCTAACACTTTCTTACAAAAATATCCAAAACAACATATCCTCAATTAAATTCCAAATTATTAGCCCATATTTACAATACATATTACAATCTCATATAGTATGAGATTTTTAACGATTTCCACATCGGCTCAGGCAGATGACAAAGAAGAGACAATTGAATAGTGTTGTGGGGCTCTCCCCTTTTTACATAAGATGGACTCGTCCAAAGTATACTTATACTGACAGAGAGAATACCTGCTAGTTGAGATACATAGAGATATGTGGAGATACGTTGAGACATGTTGAGAGATACGGAGACAGACACAGGGTGTTCTCAGAGAGTTATACAAGAGTTCAGAGAGAGAGCGATGATTACGGCTTTACTTGACTTGTACACATACTTCCTACTAACCCGCATTCCTGGACTACTAATCTTCACTTCAAGTCTGTATTCTTATGTTTAATACACTTATTTTTCTATCTCAATTACTGGCGTTGTTTATTTATTTGTGCAGGATTCCATTCACGGAATCCACAACAAATAGTTTAAAAGATATTTTATATACAACATATACATCAAAACATGAAATGAGAGAGTTGCTAAAAACATACTTTTAGCAAGTGTAGCCAAACATAGGGCCAATTCCAATACATTTCAGTTAGAAATAGTTTGATACGCTTATTTGTCATTCAAACAAAGGTTGTTGTCTTGGAACCATCTGGAATGTTCAAACACATATCTTCTCTTGAGAAGTGGGTCTTCACATTTGCCACTGGTTTGGGTACTGTTCCCCAGAGTTAAGCCAAATAAGATTGGTGTGGCACAAGATCTCAATAGATTGGCTACACCAATATTATTTGGCTTGAAAACTGAGTTATACTATAAAAAGTAGATAATAAAATCTTCCAATAGCAGCATAAAGTAAGGGGAGATAACCTTATTTTTATATAGATGTCATTTTTTTTCTTTATAGAAGAGCTCCTCTTCTGATTAGTGGTTGTGATCATAAAGTAGTTGCATGTTTTTGATGTTTTTACTATTTCTACAAAAGATTTTGTGTCTTTTTCTCATCATATCTGTATCACAATAGGGACGATGGTACTGTCATCTTTTTACTTCATTTTTTGAGTCTTTACCACTCTTCTTTGGTCTTCTCCCCATCTGCCTGTTTAGGTAATGGAGAACATAGGACCAACTTGCTTTTCTGATTCTCAATTATGACTTTTTGTGTTGTCTTATTGGTAGTGGCTAAGGTTTCCAGTTGTTGGGTACCTAAAACTTTCTCTGAAATCTTTTTATCAAGGCAAACTGTAGAGATATTCACCCCATGCAAAGTAGTAAAGCCACTAAGACAAAAGGGATTACTGGGTGTGGAAGAGTTAGAAACAGAAACATGGCTAAGGAGTAAGAACAAAAGAAGAGTAATCAGGAGGAGAGTAGACAGCAGTTAACATTGCATTTAAATTTTTACAGATTAAAGTTGGCTAGAAAGCATGGAGCCAGAAGGGAGTTCCACATGTGAAAGAAGACACTGTTAGCATAGAATTTACGGCTACATCTAGCCAGCTCAACTGTAAAGATCTTGACACCATTCTAGTACTGTGCTTAAATTCATAAAGTCTAGGTACCATAGAAAAGAGCTCATTAGAACAACTAACATAAAAGTATTTATAGAAAAAGCACAGGGAAACAACCTTACAGCAGTGGGAAAAGGAATATATATAGAATAACATCATTCAAGGAGGGATAAAATGTACTTCTGTGTATAGATAAAGTTCATAAAAAGAAAGATGAGCACTAATGCATGTATGTGTGCAAGAGAGAGAGAGATAGAGAGAGAGAGACTGTGTGTGTGTGTGTGTGTGTGCCATGTGGTTTGTTTGAAATTAAGAAGCCTGTTTTCCTGGAGAGAGTCTTCCCAGTGGGAAAGAGTCATGTATTCTTGTTACTACATAAAAATTTCAATAAATCTTGTGCTTGTTTCTGTCTGAATTTCTGAGATGAGGAGTTATGATTATTTATACTATTTACATTCAGACTAATATCTTCATCTTTGTTGTTGTTATCACCTGATTGCCTTCTGTCTGAATTTCTGGGATGAGAAGTTATCATTATTTACACTATTTACATGAAGACGATTGTCTTCATCTTTATTGCTGTTATCACATTTCAGCCTCCATCACGTGTATATCAATCTGGGTAACCTACAGGAAATTCTGAACTGAACCCTTTATTTAATTTACAAGGGTAGATTGTGCTTGATCCACTGCCCATGTCTAGGGATATTGTCTAGTTCTTATTTTTATTTAGTACTGACCAGTTATTGCTCACCTGTGTGCAAATACACACTGCCTAACCCAGGGATTGAACTCACCATCACTGTTTCACCAAATTCACAAACCAATGCTTTTATCCACTTTTTTAATCCACAGGACAATTTGTTGTGGTGAACTTGGGGTTTTAAAGCTAACCTGCCTGCTGATTAGAGTAGTGACTGGTGCTGCTGCTGCAATTGAAGATTTGCTGTCATTTGTCTTTTTTCTTTAAAAATAAATAGTATAAATAATCTTGTCCTTTTTTGAAATTCTTTGGTTGATTTGAACATTTGGTATAATCTCTGCATTGATGAATGTTGTCTTTAGAAAGTTCATTTTTTTTTATATTTACAATGATCATATCAGTGAAGATATTTGATATATATCTTTTATTTGTCAGTATACTTACCTACAAGTGTATGTGTGTATAAGCATGATTTTATACCAATGTGCTAACATATGTGGAAACTGTGATCCTACTGTCTGTGTTTCCAAGGCAACCCCCTACACAACTCATTACAAATTCAACTGGTGAGAACTGTGTTATCTAAACTCTCCCCAAGTGGTTGACATATTTAACCCTAACAAAAAATTGAGAATAAAAATATGTAAATGCAGCCGCTTTTATACTGATCTGCCAAGCCTCTTTCTGGTTTATTTACAAAGCACAAACATAGTAACGGGAGAAAAATAGCTTTTAATTGGAGATCAGTAATTGAACACACAAACACACAGAAATTGTCATCCATTTCTTTCGGGTGTTTTTTAAAAAGTTGTATAAATGTTTATAGTTAATATATTTGCACAAATTAACCTATTTCTATGTTAATAGAAAGAATCTTAAAATTCTTTAGGCAGATTCAAATATTTATGACTTCTGTTTTTAAAGAAATAAAAAATTATTTAGTATTTCAGAAAATGATTTAAGTTTTGTTTTTAACTAAAATCAAATGAAAACTGAATTTGGCATTAAATGCATGTACCAAGCATACTAGGCTTAGCTGCTAGTTTGTTTCACTTGTCCATTTTGACTAGGGACATATATATATATATATATATATATATATATATATATATATATATATATATAGTCGCATGGTTGAGTGGTTAGAACATCTGCTGTATGACCATGAGACCTAGGTTTGAATCTCACCATATTCAATTTGTCAGGAAAGAGACTTCCTGATATTATCAGACTGGATCAAAGTTGATCCCAGTGTGTGGCACCTTTGGAAGACACGGGTTAACCCAAGCCTTGTGAGTGAAATTGGGTAGACGGAACTCTTGTGGGTCATCGATAGCTGTGCTAGAATGAAGTCATAAGTCATCATGGTTGAGTGCTTGAGTGTGCTGGCCTTGTTCAAATTGTTGCTCACACTAGATAACATGCTTTCTCCCATAAACTGTAACTAAGGTCTGCTCAGCATAGTTGCAGTATAAACCACAGGTGGGCTCTGTGGGTGTTGAGCAAACACAAATGTGCCTGAACGAGCATCTGAAATAGGGATTGGCTAACTTACCTGGTAGACAGGTATCCTCAAATATGAGTGGCCAGCTATTATTATATATATATATAAGCATGCATAGATTGGGCTACTGGGACACCAAAGTCCCCAGTAGGTTGGTGAGTCTGTAAATGTAGGCAGTGCTACCTAATCAGTCCCCTTTAATTTTAATTCTATTTTTCCTGAGGGTTATGGTACCATAACTATTGTCGCACTGCATTTGCCAGAAGCATTTCCTCCATCAATGAACAGGTTTCACAATTTACTCCTGTATATATGTACACATGTATACACACATGCAGTATTTTTATATTCAGGAGATGACTTAAGTTTTGGTTTAATTTTGCATGTGCACATAGCACAGCAGTTATCAACATGTCAAATTCATACCAAATTTGTTGCATTCACTTTTGCACAAACATCATTGGGAAAAGTATGAACCTAACTTTTCTCTTCTTGTTTATGGATTAAATAGTGAGATAGACTGGGATCTCTAGCCTTGGTTGGCTACCAGTATAGGAGAAGGAACTCTGAATTATTCAAACTTGAGAAGAGATGCTTGGAGACACTGTGCACTGCACCATGCACCCTATCCAAGTGAATTGCAATCACTTTTGGAAAGGTATGAATCCATCTCTCCTACTCTAGGAGTTAATAGCAGTGAAGACAAGACTCTCTAACCAGGGTTGTCAACTAGTATAGGAGAAGAATAACTGTGAAATTAAAGCCTGTTGGCTATGAGGCTGGTAACTTCACAAAAACCTACTAGCTGCAGAAATGATAGCAGCAACAGTACACACAGGAGTGTCATGGCATTGAGGAAGAGGATTTATTTTTTAGCTTTCTTCTCTTTTGTATAAAACCAATGAAAAGTGTGATATTGAAGTTCTGTTAACACTTTGTCTATTTATAGTATTGAGCAAATTTGTTATTAGAGCAAAAGTTATTCTAAAAATTAAGTTCATTAGGTAAATTAAAATTTTACCAAAAGTCTGACCTAAAAATCTGTTTAATGTGTTGACCAAGTTGGTTGGCTAGCTTCTCTGTCAGTCTGTCTGGGAAAAACCAGTGTATCTGATGTTACTGGCATGGAGTGTCATTTTATGGAAAAATAAATCAATAAAATTTTCTCTGAAGAGTATTTTAAAGAATTTTTATTACCCCCCAAAAAAACAATGTATTTTAATATGGAATGACTTTATAAATACGGCCTATCCATCTACACACACACATACACACCCACTATATCTATTTATAAGACTACCATTTCTCCTTGCTTTGAATATTGTTGTCATATCTGGTCTGGTTCTCCAAAGAAGAATCTACATCATTATTGATCCTGACCTGGCATCTTGACCAGTCAGTTTCCCACCATCATAATGTAACTTCCCTGTGCCTTTTCTATAAATACTTTCATGGTAATTGTTCTGATAAACTTCCTCTCTGATATCTAGACTTTATGAATTTAAGCATTATTTTGGTGGTATGGTCTCATCCTTTTACACATGGCAAGATGTAACTAAGTTCTATGCTAAGTTTCTTTTCTTGCACTTCTCGTTTGTGGATCTCTCTTCTAGTTTCTTGCTTTCCAGCCAACTTTGATCTTCAAAAATTTAAATGCAATGTCAATCATTATCTTCTCTCTTTTTAATTGTTGTTCATTTGTTGTTCTCCCTCTTTATTAATGTTTTTCTTTCCTTTATATTCTTTCACACTCAGTAACCTTCTGTGTGTTAGTGGCTCTGTTGCCTTACTTGGGGTGAAATGATTAAAAAATAATTAATGGTATTTTTTAAAAGAATAATCTTTCTTTTGGAATTATGAAAAAAAATTTGCATTTCTTTAGCTAATTCATATTTTTACATATTTTATTTTCAATGAAAGAGAAAGATGGGGAATGTTTTTTACTCTTATTATTGTTCTGATATGAATTTCAAATTTAGGTGTAGGTGTGTAAAATGCTTCTAATATCTATATATTAATATCATAGCCTCTGCTTACTATCACCCCACCCCCCAAAAAATTATTAAAGCATCACCCACTTAAAAAACATGGAGTAAAGGAGTAATAAAACTAAAAAAAAAGCTAGCTTTTCAATTGTATCTCCTTTTCCTTTCACTCACTTTTCTTTTCATTTTTCTCTCGCTTTCTTACTTAAACGCTACCTTCATCTTTCTCTACCTCATTCCTCCTTTTCTTGTATACTCTTGTTAATTATATGTATATATATATATATATATATATATGTATATATATATGTGTGTGTGTGTATTTAGGCAGCAATCCTTCTTTCATGCACATTTCACTGAATACGACAAAGTGCTTTTATTTAGTTTTTTATACAATTTCTCATGCGATCTAATAATTTTTTTCATTTTCCGATGATAAATTATATAAAAACTGTTCAAATGTTCTTTTTATCCAAGTGCTTTCGGCTATACATTTAGCCATTTTCAAGGATTAAATCATTTAACTGTTAAATAAGAAATAGTTTGTTGTATGTATGTTTTATAAAATGTTTTCATTTTTCAAAACATGGTCAAGATATTGTGTCCATGTTCATAGTTAATATTTTTAAGTGTTGTTTTTTTTTTTTTTTTATTAATAAGGCTTCCATTATTTTTAGTCTTTTTTGCATGTAGGTAATGCTATTATATTAGTGTTGTCAACAAGTATGTTACAAATAGTGTCTGGTAGGTCTCCATAAATATTTAAATGAGATCTAATTGAGCTATGGTCAGAAAGATTTGACACAAAGACTCACTCTACAGTGAGTCTTCGTGTCAAACCTGTTGTAGTCTGGCCTATATAATTATTTACAAATTTTGATTGATCAGGAATACAATTCCTTAATGGGCATTTAAATTCGTAAATAATATTTGCCCTATTTAATTTTAAAATAATAAATAGGGCAATAATAATTTTAAAATAATAAATAGGGTAATAATAGGGCAAATATTATTTATTTAAAAATAATGTGTGTTTATAGCAACATATGCAACCTTTGTCAACAAGAAAAATTACCTATAATAACATTTCTAGACCCCAAAAACCTTTTGAATCAGAAATCAAAAATTATAACATGTTGTATGCATACTAACAAGTTCCTTTTGAGTTCATGTGAAGTGGATGAAAAGAATGTATGCATATTTCATTTAATATTTGATTTAATCCCCCACCACTACATTTCCGTTATGCTTGATTTTCCCCTCCTCCTCACCTTCTACCACATTTCATGTTGTGTGCTTAATCATTTATTTTTTTTTTTTTTAAATATAGCATTCATAAATTTTTTATTTAAAAAAAATAAAACGTTAGGAGATCAATTGACCAAAATCACCTGAAGATAACTAAAGCTTGAAACCAAGGTAGCATAATCAGCTGATTTCCTAATTTTATTTGTATATATATATATATATATATATATATATATATATATATATATATATATATATATATAATTGTATATTTGGACAGCAATCTCTCAGACAATAGACAAGCTACTATGATTAAGGTTTTTAGTCAATTGTTCTTGCATTCATACAAGTATTTTCTTTTCTGCACATAACGAATGTAAAAATTGTCCAAATGTTCTATATATTTGAGCACTTTTGGCTATTCTATTAAGCATTATTAAGGATTTTTTTTAACTGAATATGTATGTGTATTTTTTTTATTTTTAACTGAATATATATGTGTATTTTTTATTTTCCAAGCATGGTCAGCACACTGTGGCCATGTTCATAGTTGATAATTCTTAATGCTTCCATTATTTTTACTTGTTTTTTAAATGTGAATGCAGTTATTATGGTTTTATTTTCTACAAGTATGTTGAGGATGAGAATTGGTATGTTTCTGTGGGTTGAAATGGGTCCTAACTGTGCTCTGGTCTGGGAGATGTAACATGAAGCTCCTTCATAAACACATATATATTGCATGGGCAATATGTAACTGAAACCATGGCTGGTTGAAGTTTGAATAAAAACGTTTTATGCAATTAAATTGAATCAAGTTTTAAGTCATGGAAATTAGGTTATCACTAAAAGGAATTTAGTAAGAATAATTGATTTAATTCTGATTTAGTTACTAAACCTAAATGAATTCCTTTCATAAAATCTGGTATTGGTTACATAAAGTAACACAAAAGTCTAGTATTAACTAGACTGCCCATAAACCAGTTGAGTTTCTTTTAAAAGCAGTTCAGGATACAAAATAAGAAGATAACAATATTATCAATTTATTATTATCTCTCTATATTTCTGAGAATTGTAATTATTTACACTAGGTATTTACTCTGTTTCCCCACTAAGATAAGTTATGACACAAGGTCTTTTTTAAGGTGGGAACCCAGCACGTACACCTAGGCCAGGAACAAAAATTGCCTACAGCCCCCACAACTGTCGGTTGTGCTGGCCTTGATGCGAGCATCGACCACTCTCTCTGGTGCAATGAGAGCGAACACACTCGGACAGCTGTTTCCCAGGGCTGGGCACCTTTCTATAAGTTTTCTCAGTTGCGACTTTGTCCTTTGAGTGCACTCTGCCTAAGGACAAAGATGCAACTGAAAGATGATAAATAATGTGTTACAAACCACTCAAGAGAGAAGTTTACACACTTATTTAAACAATTATTTACACTATTTACATTGTTTGAACTGTTATCCTCATCTTTGTTGCCATATTCACAATGTTTCATCTCTTGTACACTCCAGCCTTCTTAAGGGGATTTGAATTTTGAATTGAATCCTTTATTTCAACCACCATAATAGATTGTTCTAGTTCCATGTGCCATGCCACTTCTGTATGTCAGTACCAGTTATCTCCCTTTAACTCAACTCTGCAAGTTTTTGTTCACTTCAGCAGTAGTGAGGTATTGAACTCACGACCATGTGTCCTACACATGGCCCAGTGGATAAAAGCATTGGTTAGATCCATTGACTTGACTCAAAGAGCTGTGAGTTCAATATCTGGCTACAGCTCAGGTGAACAAAATCTTGGAGAGTTGAGTTAAAGGGAGATAACTGATACTGAGACATCTGGAAGAGGCATGGCATGTGGAATTAGAACAATCTAAGGTTGAAGTGTACAACAGCCAAAACATTGTGAATATGGCAACAAAGATGAGTACAACAGTAAAAACAATGTAAATAGTATAAATAATTTATTATTAATCTCAGATATTTTAATTTGCATTTGCAAGTTGTTGTAATAATTATTATTACTTACATTATACAATATTACTTAGATCAAATGCAATAATAGATCAATGATAATTACACTTTTTAAGAGTAGATAGGTTTGCCTATTGTCCAGTTCACGCTCCTCCCAGGCGTAAAGGGTTGTCTATTTTTTCTTGTTTAGAATTGGATCACCAGTTCTTTCTAAAATCTTCTCAATCTCTTTCACACCCAGTAACCCCTTGCGTCTTAGTGGCATTATCACTTTGCTTGGAGAGAAATGATTAAAAAAGAAAAATCATCCTGGGTATGATGATAAACTACATTTGGAGGGCAAGGCCTCTGATCAGGAGGTTTTGAAGAGTGTGGTACCACATCTTAATTGCTGTTGTTCCCAGGTCTAACCCTAATCTAGAGTGGTAGCACCAGTTAAGGCCCCAGCTATAGGCAAACAGTGAACCCCCAAACTGGGGCCAAAACATGAAAATATAAAAATACATTAGAGAAAATTAAATTACCAGCAATACATTTTCATAGTAAGAAAAAAATTTAAAATTACCAGCAATACATTTTCATGTAAGAAAAAAATTTAAAATTACCAGCAATACATTTTCATAGTAAGAAAAAAATTTAAAATTACCAGCAATACATTTTCATGTAAGAAAAACATTTAAAATTACCAGCAATACATTTTCATAGTAAGAAAAAAATTTAAAATTACCAGCAATACATTTTCATAGCAAGAAAAAAATTTAAAATTACCAGCAATACATTTTCATAGTAAGAAAAAAATTTAAAATTACCAGCAATACATTTTCATAGTAAGAAAAACATTTAAAATTACCAGCAATACATTTTCATAGTAAGTAAAAATTTAAAATTACCAGCAATACATTTTCATAGTAAGAAAAAATTTAAAATTACCAGCAATACATTTTCATAGTAAGAAAAAAATTTAAAATTACCAGCAATACATTTTCATAGTAAGAAAAAATTTTAAATTACCAGCAATACATTTTCATAGTAAGAAAAAATTTAAAATTACCAGCAATACATTTTCATAGTAAGAAAAAAAATTTAAAATTACCAGCAATACATTTTCATAGTAAGAAAAAAATTTTAAATTACCAGCAATACATTTTCATAGTAAGTAAAAATTTTAAATTACCATACATTTTCATAGTAAGAAAAAACTTAAAATTACCAGCAATACATTTTCATAGTAAGAAAAACATTTAAAATTACCAGCAATACATTTTCATAGTAAGAAAAAATTTTAAATTACCAGCAATACATTTTCATAGTAAGAAAAAAATTTAAAATTACCAGCAATACATTTTCATAGTAAGAAAAAATTTAAAATTACCAGCAATACATTTTCATAGTAAGAAAAAAATTTTAAATTACCAGCAATACATTTTCATAGTAAGAAAAAAACTTAAAATTACCAGCAATACATTTTCATAGTAAGAAAAAAATTTAAAATTACCAGCAATACATTTTCATAGTAAGAAAAAAATTTAAAATTACCAGCAATACATTTTCATAGTAAGAAAAAAATTTAAAATTACCAGCAATACATTTTCATAGTTAGAAAAAAATTTAAAATTACCAGCAATACATTTTCATAGTAAGAAAAAAATTTAAAATTACCAGCAATACATTTTCATAGTAAGTAAAAAATTTAAAATTACCAGCAATACATTTTAATAGTTAGAAAAAAAATTTAAATTACCAGCAATACATTTTCATAGTTAGAAAAAAATTTAAAATTACTAGCAATACATTTTTGGGAAAAAAATTACTAAAGCTCAGAAGAGCACTTTTTAATCAGTATCACTCCATGCAAGGCAGTAAAGTCACATAGACACAAGGGGTTACTGGTTGTGGAAGAATTAGGAACGCAAACATTAATAATGAGTGGAAAGAAAAACATTGACATTGCATCCAAATTTTTGCAGATTAAAGTTAGCTGAAAAACATGAAATCAGAAGGGACTTCCACAAACAAGAAGTGTGAGAAAAAAATGTTAGCATAGAATTTATGGCTACATTTAGTCAGCTCAACTGTAAACTGATGAAATCTCAATGCCAGTCTTGTACTGTGTTTAAATTAAAAAAAAGTCTTTCTACCATAGTGAAGAGCTCATCTGAACAATTACCTTGAATGTATTTATATAAAAGGCAAAGAGAGGCAACCTCACAATGGTGGGAAAATGGTTGAAGCTGAGTTTCCTGATCAGATATTGCTGATTCTTCTTTGGATTTAATCAAAGAGCTTGAAATAAATAGCAGGGCCACTGGACCATATGTAGCAGCAATATTCTAATAAAATTTCAGCATTAAATGACCCATAAGGAGTTGATATACCATTAAACAAACAAAAGAAAAAAAAATTTATCAGGCATAGGGGGATATCTAAAACCCTATTAATGTCAACTATTGCATTTTTTAAATGTAATGGCTTAATTTTTGGAACCCATTTGCTAATGTATTACATTGGCAGTTGTATAAATATTTAAACTAGCCATAAACATTCTGCTATTTTTTGTTTATCCCTCTTTATTGAAAATTAGGACTTGCTCTTAGAGGAATTAGGTCAAGAATTATGCCAAATAAAACAGATTTGAAAGATTTTTGAGTTTACTGTATAAGAAAATGTAAATACTGTTGACTAGTAGTATTAGTAGTAGTAATACTATTGTTTTGCAGTTCAGAGAGGAAATAATTTCAATATTGCTAAATATATTGACTACTACTTCATCTCTTTCTACTTCTGCATATATATATATATATATATATATATGTGTGTGTGTGTATATTATATGTAATTTTGGCTTAAAGAATAAAAGTTTTGATTAAAAGAGAATGTAAAAGCAAGAAATATATTGAAAGTGCCTTAATTTTGGAATGCTTTATCATAAATTTACATCCAAAATTCTACAATATATCTCTTTTCTTCAGAAAACTGCTGCTGATACAATGTGGAGAAATTAAAAACAAAAGTGTTTAAAATAATAAAGATTTTGAATGAGATCAACTAAGTATAAAACAATTTGATACATTGGATGTCAAAATTAATTTTTTAATGTAACCAGCATTTATATATATTTCTTCCCCTTTTATATATAAGATCATTATTAGACTGAAGAACTTCCTTCTAAGAACAAAACCTGTCACTAAGAACTTTTTTATTTTTGTCATTTTTTTGTCACCTACTAGTTGTCTAATAGAAATTTTGGTTGAATTTAACAAAACTTGTTTGTCTATATATCCTATGACCTCTTCTATTGTTTTTGACATGTGTTTTTGACATAACTCAGTTCTTAGAACTGAACTGGGTTTTTTTTATTTTTTTTTACAGTAAGGTTCATCCTGTACAAGGCCCGGGGGCTACTCAAAGTAGAGGCTTATGTTAATAGGTAGTTTATATGGATATGAGGAGATGATAACAGTTGACTCTAGACTTGAACATGTTAAGATTGTAGTGATCAGGGAAACAGTGGTTTGCGGGAAAACTACCCACATTTGATTATAAGGGTGGAGGCTTGTGCAAAACCAACCACACTTGTCAGAAGAACTGAATTCAGAGATCAGGTGTATATAGTGTGCCACAAGTCTCTAAACAACTCTTCTCAGATTTTCAATTCAGTTTTCCTTCTCCTAGACCAATTTCTAACCAAAGAAATATGGCCCACTTTTTCCTGCTATTTACACATAACTTCAGTGGGGGGGGGGTAGAAGAAATTAATCCATACCTTTTCCAAGGGTATTTTGCATGTAAGAGAATGTAATGAACTCGACTGGAGTTTGAACTCTGCTCTCCAATTTTTCATTTTCAGCCACTGTCCATTTCATCACTGTGCATCTAAAATATATATAGGCATGTAGCTGAATGGTTAGAATATTTGCTTTCTGATAATGAAACCCATGTTCAAATCTTACTATGGTTGATTTGTCAGGAAGGTAACTTTTTGATGTTATTGGTCTGGAGAAGCAATCCCAGTGTGCAGCGTTTTTTCAAAAGTGACTGTAAATTATACAATGATCCAAGCTTTATGAGTAAAATTGGGTCATTAGAACTGTCAAAGCCATCAATGGTTGTGTTAGCACAAAGTCAGAACTCCTTATGACTGAGGTTTTGAACATACTAGCATTGTTCAAACTACTGGACTTGAGATAAACTATAACTATAGTCAGCTCAGCATAGTTGCAATATAAACCATGTATAAACAAATGTGCCTGAGCAGGTGTCTGTAACAGGGATTAGTTAGCTATTCTTGCAGAAGGGTCTGTTTAGAAAATTAAAGTAACTGCCCATTTTATATATATATATATATATATATATATATGTTTGATATTTTATATCTTTTACATATACATATACATATATATATATATATATATATATATATATATATATATATATATATATATAAAAGATATATATATATATATATATATAAAAAAAGAGGTTATAGTGGGTCCAACGAGAGAAAAGTGTGTATATTAAAAAGAAGAGCGGTACCACAAACGTTTTTGGTTGTAATGTGGATTTTTTTTTAAAAAATATTATGCTTTATTTTCCATAATTTTACTACACATGTTTCTGGTCTCGCAACCATCTTCAGGTAAAAGGCAGAGATTTCCACACGTTTGTGGTAACTCTCTTCTTTTTAATATATATATATATTTATGTTTGATATTATTATCATTATTGTAATTTTTATTTATTATTTGTATGAAGAGCCCTTTTATTATATTAAATAATTTGGAATTATGTTGATTAGTCCTGTCATTTTAGACAGGCCATATTGGTCAATTTGCTGTATAACCCAATGTACTAAGTTCCACACTTTAAGGAAAAACATTCTTGTCCACGTCGGTCTATTTTAGGTTTACTCATGTCATGTCTTGATTTTCATGTGTCTGAAGTTGTGTCTTGATGTTCATATTTCTGAGATTTTTAATAACAGCAGATTTTCAATCAATGCCAAGAACTTGTCACCTGAAAAGAGTTACAAATTGTAATAGCATTTTTTAGAATATTTTAATATTTTCAAAATAAGTAAATTCTATATATACATGAATGAATTTGTAATGATGAAATTATAAGAAATATAATTGAACAGTTGCTAATTAAATGTAACTTTTTAAATGTTATAACATTTTTAGTTTAAAATATGTTTTGAATTTTGTTAGTGTTTTTGGTGTTTTTATGGCATGAATTTAAAATGAGTAAAATATATTGATTGGTAGGCAGGTAAGGGTAATTGATAGGTCTAAAAACTCAATTTTGAGTCTGTCAGTCCTGTTGCATATGAAGACTAATTCCTGATAGTATAAGCAGATGACATCAACAGATCAAATAGGTATGAAGGCAGTGCCAACAAGTTCTATGGAGTGTATCAGAGCATGGACATGACAGGTAGAAGACCTGGACATCTACTGCAACCTGGAAGTCTCCAGTTATAATGGTTACTCGTGCCACCACATAATGAGACATCAGGCCAAGAGAGTGGAATTACGCCAGTGCAATGGTTTTCCCACTATAGATTCTTCATGCATCAGTGTGTTTCATAAATTAATCTGGATTGACATGGATTGCAAGACAAAGCTTACTTCAGACCTGAAAGACAATTGACGAGCTTTAAATTCAATTGAGTATCCCTTATCCAAAATTCCAAAATCTGAAATTTTTTCAGGTGTTGACATGACTTGTCACAAATGGAAAATTTCAGAAAGCACTGGGAAGGTTCTTAGGTGATGTGCAGCTGTTGTAAGTGACCCTCATCTGCCCTGGGTAGGGATTCCACAGCTACATAGCCTATGTTGAGACTGTTTTTTTGTAAGCAATCATGTCAGCAACACCTTTATTCGTGGATTACTTACCAGGTGTTTTGTGTTCAGTAAAGATATTATTCAAAATGTCAAAGTCCTGCATTTATATATTTTTTGTAATGATCATGTTTTTTGTACATGCACAGAAAGTACAAAATGTTACTTTTATGTGAAATCTTAATTTCACCACTTCAAAAAAATCTGTGTGAGCATTACATGATTAGCATCATGTAACATGTAATATTAACATGACTAGTGGTATTACTTGTACTTCTATGTACACAAAATTTATTAAATTTTATATAAATTATATACTACCTTCAGGGTATATGTTATTTATATAAAACTACCTTTAGGGTATATGTATACGCTGTTTTATGAAATGTAAATGGATATTATGATTATTCTTGACTTCCATTCCCAAGCTGCCCCATTTTATAAATTAAATAGCTCGTATTCCAAAATTCAGAAAAAATTGTAAAACTGAAGCACTGAATTTCAGATAAAAGGATTCTCAACCTATAAAAAAATAAACATAATATCTATTTATGAATCCAGTAAATTTAATCTTACTCTGTTAAGAAAAACTGAATTGCTATTAACTACAGGGTGTGGCAGAAATACCTCCCATATAAAGGTAGTAATTAGTGTCAATGGTGTCTTCTAGCTAATGTCTTACCATTATATGGGAGGTATTTCTGCTTCACCATGACTAATATAGTCTGCACCGGTTCACATTCAAGCATTAGAATCATCATTCTTTTCTCCTTATTCAATTTCTCCTCTCTGGTTGGCAGAGATTGCTGTGAAGGCGCAGGCTGCTCCTGAAGAGTCGAGGGCGGGAGTCACAGAGGAGTGTGAATGGTGGACATGGCTGGGCAAATTGGGCTCTCCTGACAGGACATCACAGATCCTCTTCATGTTGACGTTTGGAATTGAAAGACTTGTTCACCTCTCAGAAGGGTCTATGCCAGGAAGGCTAATTTGCAACAATGTTTTACCAAGTCTCAGTGTCAATGTCAGCCTATGGATGTCTTCAACTTATTCTTGAAGTGTCGTTTTGGGCCTCTGCATCGCCTCTTTCCAAACAGGATGATATGTGGGAGTTGAGTGCGACACATTCTCAACATATGACCATACATGGTGCAATGGGTAAATTGTTACCATTTTATATTTTTAATTTTGCACATGCACATTGTTTGTTTTTGATTTTGTCAACCGCACTGTATATTAGGGTCAGTTGGTCACTGTGAAAGATATAAATCCACCTCTTCTTCCCCAGGTATAGGTTAATTAGTAGGAGTTGTATCATTAAACCATTATTATCTCGCTCTCAAAATTCTTACAATCTAAAAATATTTTCTGGTTTTAAGTAACTTGCAAAGGGTTAATAAGCCATAGAAAATGAATCAATCATATCATAGTAGATATACAAGGTGCGATGGATAAATTGTCTAAATTATGAAAAAATGAAAATAACACTAGCATCTTATTTTAACAGATATATTTACCAAAAATTACACAAAAATATCATGAAATACTAAACTTTATTTTAAATTTATTCAATAAAATTGCAATTGGCCTCAACCACAGCCTCCAGACAATCTTCAGAATCTCCTGCAACTGTTCTGGACGGTCTCCTTGTTTAAGTTGATGAATGCTGCCATAATCCTTGCCTTTAGTTAGTATTACAAGGAGTTTTGTTGCTCTCTCGCTCAACTTCACCCCACACATAATAATCAAGGGGGTTGCAGTCTGGTGAGTTAGGTAGCCAAATGTAAGGTGTGATGTGGTCACAGAAATTGTCTGACAGCCATGACTGGGTTTTCCAGCTTGTGTAGCATGGTGCCAAGTCCTGTTGCCAAACATAGGGTCTTTCAGCAGCCACCCTCTTGACCCAGGGCAGCACTACCTCCTCAAGGCACTTGATGTAGGCCTCCATGTTGATTCTGATGCCCTGTGGGAAGATGAATGGAGGCATAATGTCACCACCACTAGAGATCATTCCAAACACCATCATAATCACCATTAAACTCATCTAGCTTTTTTTGTATCCTTGGCACTGTCCTTAGATTGACACCCAAACACTCTGAAATGTTTGTATTGAAGAGATGCTGTTTCCAAATTTCTGGTGGAGTGAATTCTGTTACAGTGGCTCTTTTTCTCACAGGTGGAGCCCAACTGGCCCTACTACACTGTTTTAAAACATTAATGTATATTTAATCACATCTCTCTAATAGCTGTCATGATCTGTAAATAAAATGCAGATAATAGCACTCAGTAATTACAAAATGACCTACAAAAAAGCACTTGTTTTACAGGCAGTGACTAAGGTCCGATCACCTAGTGTCCACTCTGTAATTTATGGTAATTTTGGTCAATTTTCATAATTTTTAAACAAGTTTCTCTTTTCATTTTTCACTAACTCACAACAGAAAGCAATGTTTTTTTCCTTTTCATTTGCAACTTACAGTATGCCCGTTTATTGGTCCATTGTAATTATTTTTGAAGCAAATGCTGATATTAGTCAGTTGAGTTTTGATGAAGGAGTTGGTCAAAAGCTGTCATTCGATAAATAATGCACTAAAAATTCTATGGAGGAAAAAGAAAACTTCAAAATACTCTATATTCTGAACCGTTTTTAAATGACGGAATGGCTTTTATATAACATCAAAAAATACGATCAATGTTCAGTTACCTTATTAAAAATTGATCTAATAAAAGAAGTCAGTATATTGCTAATGCAAGAAAGCTTTACAGAAATTAGAATAACAAAACTCTAAATATATACCACACATACATATCCAAATATATACATCATATACATACACTACTGTTCAAAAGTTTGAGGAAACCCATGGTAATTTTTTAAATTGTCCCCCAAAATAGTTTTGTACTTTAAATAAGAGAAAATTATTATACATGATTAAAAAAAGTGAGAGATGATATTTTATTAGAAATTTTATTATGACAAAAAGAACAAAAGGATTTTATGATTAAATTTTGCTCTCGTCAAAATATCCTCCTTTAGCTGCAGCACAAATTTTTGGCATTCATTGTAAAAGTTTCTCAAAATATAAGTTTGATAATTGACTTCATTCATTTTTCAATGACTCTAAGGGCTCTTTTTCATTTTTTTCACTTTTCTGCCGTGCTAATCTGAGGGTGGCTTCAAACTTTTGAACTGTAGTGTGTGTGTGTGTGTGTGTGTGTGTATTGTGTATTTAGGCAGCAATCATTCATTTATATATGTTTCATTAAAGACAACACAAGGTACTGTGATTAAGCATTTTATTTAATTTTTCTTGTTTTTGAACAAGTGTTTTTTTTATGGTCATAAAGTGTGTAGAAATTGCCCAAATGTCTTGTAATTCCAAATGCTTTCGGCTATTTTATTTTTAATATTTTATTTATTATTATTTTATTTTTCCTTTTTAATTGGGTTGTGTGTATGTTTATAGAGTTATAGGGATAATGGCTAAAAGTATAACCAAAAGTGCTCAGAATTATAAGACATTTGGACAGTTTCTACACACTCTGAGTCCAGAAAAGAAAACTCTTATTTGAACACAAGAAAAATTAAATAAGAAGCTTAATCGCAGTACATTGTCTTTCATCTTTAATGAAACATGTGTGTATATATATATATATATATATATATATATATATGAAGTTAAGTCAGAAATTACCTGCACTTTCACCATAACATATCTTAAGGTTTGTCACTCTGACTTTTGCTCATGCGTACTTATATTTGGTACTGTTGTGGTCACATGATTGAAGTTTGAGCAAAGAAGTGTGTGTGTGTGGCTCAAGAAGTTTAAAAGTGGCTGGACAAGTGTGACACACAAAGGAGGAGGAGGATGCCCATCAATCTCCATCATTGATAAGAACATTCAGCAAGCCCAAAAGATGGTAATGGTGAACTGACAAGTTATCATTGATGACGTAGCATGTTCTCTACAGTTCGGATCACTGCTTTTTGTTCCTCTTTTGTGCGCACTGCTAGTGGAGCAGCTATGTTTACAACTGGCGCAATCAAGCTCAAACTTTGATTATGTGACTACAATAGTACCAACTATAAATATGTATGAGCAGAAAGCAGTGTGACAAACCTATATATATATATATATATGCATATTTAAAATAGGTTGGTTAATAAAACAAGGGAAAATGAAAGTGTACCAATGTGATCAGTGCAAAAAACATTTATTAAATATTAATTATTAACCACAAGACAGAAATGAAGCACGGAGATTAATGTTATTAGTCCGGAATTTTGGGGCATGCTTGTGTCCTTCATCATTGGTGCGAGAAATAAACAGAAAAATGAGGATAACTTAGCAACGGTGTTCTTGTGGCTGGTGTGAATTTGTTGTAGATGGTATTATTATTAAAAATCCGATCCCCGCTTGATTCCTTTCGTGCAAAACTTTTTTTGAAAATGATCGAGGTGAATGCAGCCTATGTCCAAAACAACCTCAAGTCCATTGTTAACTGGGTCAAAAATAGCTTCTTAATTTTAATGCCTCCAAAACTAAACTTCTCTCCATTAATCATCTGAGAGACCCTTCTCTGCCTTCCATCAGCATGGCTGATGCTAACCTCCAGGAAAGTGACTTGTTGCACCTTCTAAGACTAACATTCTCAGCTGACATGAAATGGAAAGACTATATTGAATCCATTGATAGGTCAGGTGCTAAGAAAGTTGGTTCACTACATCGGGCAAGAGAATTTTTCATTCTAAAATCTATCATACATATCTATAAGTCTACCATTCGCTCATGCCTAGAATATTGCTGTCGCATATGGTTTGGTGTTCCTGCTATTTACCTTGAATTCCTTGATAAAATTAAAAGAAGAATCAGCAATATTATTAGTCCTGATCTGGTAGTTCACTTTTCCACTGCTGTAAGGTTGCCTCTATGTGACTTTTCTATAAATACTTTTGTGGTAATTGTTCGAATGAGATCTTCTCTATGGTACCTAGACTTTTTGAATTTAAGCACAGTACTAGAATGGTGTCAAGATCTTTACAGTTGAGCTGGCTAGATGTAGCCATAAATTTTATGCTAACAGTTTCTTCTTTCACATGTGGAACTCTCTTCTGGCTCCATGCTTTCTAGCCAACTTTAATCTGTAAAAATTTAAATGCAATGTTAACTGTTATCTACTGTCCTCTTTAGCAATGTTTCTGTTTCTAACTTTTCCACAACCTGTAATCTCTTGTGTCTTAGTGGCTTTACTGCCTTGTATGGAGTTATATTGATAAAAATATAGTCTAGTTAGTTTCGTCTTCATCAGCAAGACCCATTTGTCCAGTGGTATGACGTTTGCATTGTATCATAACGGCCGGGTTCAATTCTTGGTAGTGGATGCGCACTGCTGAGGAGTCCCAAATAGGCTGAAACAGTCATCCAGTGCTTTCTGAATTCTGTTGAAGATTCTTATAGACTTGATGAATTACTATGAATGTTTATTCAAATCCCCACCCCAAATTTCTATCACTTATATATCCTTGCTTGATCCAGTTTCTAATGCTCTGGAGGGAGTGGCTTGGTGAAAGAAGACCTTGCTCTTGGGGCCCTATCTGTTGGATTATATATACTTGGATGAATATCCCCACCGGAATTTAGTGAGTAGCTGCACTGTATTGAGTCTAGTTAGTTACTTCTTCATCACCAAGACCCATTGGTTCAGTGATATGATGCCTGCATTGTATCGTAACAGACTGGGTTCGATTCTCATAGTGGATGCATACTGCAGAGGAGTCTCAAATAGGATGAAATGTCCATCCAGTACTTCTGTTGCCTTCTGTTGTAGATTCTTCTAGGCTCAATGAATTACTATGAATATTATATATATATATATATATATATATAGTCATCCACAAACAGACTGTTTCACTGTATCACAGCTCACCAGTGCAGCTAGATATCTGATTGCTTCAAGCCAGGATCAAAACCTGACTGATTTGGCATCAGTTAGAGACTCTACCCTGAAGCTATCATCACACAGCAGAGCAGAAGGAAAAATTTAACATTTTTACTATTCAAAAGATATCAGTAGCTAGGAGAGCTCGATTCGAGTAGAAGAGCATTGCATTCGCAGCAGCAGCCACTGTTTATAAAATTACCCCTTCATCTCCTTAATCAAACTATTTTGAGAGCATAGCCATCAACAGTCAGACTGTTTTGCTCTATCACAGCTCATCAGTGTGGCTAAATATATATATATATATATATATATATATAATATTAGTGGTAAATATACACAGCTCTAACATTCGTCCCACACCCTCATACTTACACTCTCTCTAAATTCTGTTTTTATTTCCGAGTTGTTTTTTCTGTTTTCTTTTTTTGAATTTGTAGGTCTGATGAATTGGATCGTATTTTATTTATTCCAATGGAATAAATTATGACCATGGAATATTAGTGTTTAAGCCTTTCTATTATATATATATATATATATATATATATATATATATATATATATATATATATATAAAAAGCCTTGTCCAATATTTCAAAATAAAAGAATGAACCATTCAAGTAAACACAATGAATCAAGATATATCATTCTACCTACCAACTCTGTCAAGAGCATTCCACTGAGAAACCCTCTTCCCAAGAACTGCTACTTACTGAAACAGACTCCTAAGTCTATGCTTTCCAGAACACTACAATCTTAGTTTCTTCTATGGTCAATAGTTATCTATCCACCATATTCTCATAATCTTTGTTTTCTACTTCTTCCTCTTATGTTCATATCACACACTTCATTCAGTAACCCTCTACCTTGAGTGGCTCTTGGGTCTTGTATTGGTTTAGCATTAATAAAAAAAAAATTTTGGTAGCAATTATCAGGTTTATATTTAATATATTTTTGTAAATTTAGAGTGGCTATGTGCATCAGAAGTATATTAAATATTTTACAAGAGTCCAACTACTTCTCCATCACTTTTATCTTGAATTCTAAATAGATACTAGTAAAAGTTAAACATTTTAATTCCTTTCCTAGGTACAATCAGTCCCTCACATATTAAACACTCCAGTGATTTAATTCAAAAACTAAAAAATATTGATATTTTAAGTGTAGATGTTAATTCTCTAATATGCGTGTCAAAAAATGTTTAAACATCCTGAGAAACCATCTCACTAAAAAGCTAAAAAACTTTTGTTTCCCAGTCAACAAATCTTATACGTGTCACTTAATTATTCACTATTGCTATTTTTCTTTCAATAACAATTTTTATAAACAAAAATTTGGTTTAACAATGGGCTCCCTCATAAGTAGCATTTTTGGATATTTGTTCTTCTTGACCACAATCTAGGGAACCACATGTACTGTAGCCACAATAACAATAATATTTCCTGGGAAAGACCACCTAACAGAGCCCAACATTCTCCAGGTTCTCTTAAAAGTACCCACAAACTATTCTGTTTGTCCGTCTAACCTTGGGTGATATGTTCAATCAAGAACATTTTACAAAATTCTTTAAATTAGTAAGCTGTGAATTGTGTACCATTATCCAAGACTATGCCATCTGGAATGCCATATCTTGCAAATAGTTTGTGTAAAATATTCACTGTAACTGTGGAAGTTTTTTTTGCACTTACAAATTTCAGACCACTTAGTAAAGCTATCCACTACCACAAGATAATGTGATCCATTTATTAGACCTGCAAAATCTATGTGCAGTCATGACCGCAGAGTATCTGTCTGGCCAAGGTTGTATTTTTACCACTTGGGCTAATAATTCTTATATTTGAAGAATATCTGTGTTTGTTTGTTTTTTTACCCTTAATCTTTTTTTTCTTTTTTAAACACACCAAAGAAAAAAAATTAAAACAACATGGTTCTAATTTCTTGTCATTACTTTTATCATGTGCGCCAAAGTAAAAAGTACTTTTTCCTACTCTGTATGGGTTTTGATTTCTTGTCACAACTGTTATCACTCAATCCAAGCAGTTTTTATGTCTTGCTTAGGCTACTTGCTGTGATGTCATTAGTATTCTTCCTGACTGACCCCTACAGACTTCTATTGACTCACTTTGAATCAATTTTCCATCTAAACACCAAGTTAAAAGTATGTTAGTATATAAGAAAGTAATTCTGTTTTTACATATGAAGTACCATGTAATAAACACACAAGCAGGAAAGTAATACCAGCCATAGCTCAATCCCCAGCCAGCAGGCAAATGAGATGGAGTCCTTTTCTTATCAATCATGGTTTGAGAGATACTGGCTTAATATTGATATCTCTGGTGAAATGATATACCATCCTTTTCATTCTTTTCTCAGCATTTCTCCTCACTCATTATTCCCAGTGTGTATTAACATGGACAACTTCATCTTCTACTAAAACTTTGTCTCATATTTGTATATAAATGTGGTATTGCATCCTCTTGTTTCTTCACACCATTTTATTTCAGTGATTGTTCAACTGGTTTTACTAATGTTACTTTAGAATTATTGAGTGGAATATTCCGTTTTTCTATAATTTCATGTCTTCTTGTTTTATAATCTAATAATAAAGAGCTAATAAGAAAAATCATTTAAATGAAATGGATGTTTTATTTCTATTTAGAAAGATCTTGTATTTATATATTTGTCTGTTAGGTTTTTCAATTGTAAAAGTTTTTCTTATTGTTTAAATTTGGAGGAATGCAAGCATTTTAAAGTTGAAGGATCCAGGCATTTTAAAGTTGGTGTAAACAGACATGTCTGGGTCGGTCTGTCCAGGTTTTTAGTTAAAACTATTTCTGGTATTTTTCCAATTTTCTACTTTGATACCTATTTATCTTGTTTTTGGTATTTATCTTGTTAGATAATGGTTGTTGAATTGTCTCTTAAAATACTTTCCACAAAGATATTCTGTTTGGTAAAAAACTTTATAAAATTCTGCTTTTAAAAACCAAAAAAAAACAAAAAGACAATTGTCCATCATCTAACATAGTTATATTTACCATAAACAGTACTTAATCCTGGGTATGACGATAAACTACATCTGACAGCAAGGCCTCTGATCAGGAGATTAGAAGTCTTGAGGAACATGGAACCACCTGTTAATTGATGTTGTTCCCAGATTCACCCTGACCTGGGGTGGCAGCACCTGTTAGGGTCTAGTTTTTGGTATGGTGATAAACTAAATCCAACAGCAAGGCCTCTGATCAGGAGATTGCAGGTTTTGGGAAGTTGGGAACCACCTCTTAATTGCTGTTGTTCCAAGCTCACCCTGACCAGGTTTAGTAACATCTGTTAAGGTCCCAACTATAAGCAAATAGTGAACCTTCAAACAAAAACAAAATACTATGACAGTATAAAAATACATTTTTATAGTAAAATGACCAACAATACATTTTTAAAGCAAAATGACCAGCAATATATTTTACAACAGAATCACCAACAATACATTTTATAACAAAATGATCAACAATACATTTTATCTGTCGTTGAAGGTATACAATTGCATTCAAAATGTATTTAGTTGTAGCCATAAAATTGTGTTCAAGATATTTAGATTTTGGTATTAAATAACATATAGAGGTTTTTATGCTGCTAAACAAAATCAATCAACCAACCAACAATATAAAACACACACATCACTACCTCTAGTAATCATGTCCACACAAATGTGTATATGCACAAAAGCTGAGTATCATCTACCATGTATTCAATTGTGAAAATATATCATATTTTTATTACTTTAAAGCTCCCAAAAATATATTCAGTTTAAATACAAGCCATAAATGTGATTTCTTTTCCTGTTACCTAGGAGTGGGTTACACTGACAGAAAGGGAATGATGTCTATTTCAATTTCATTCAAATTGCGTATGTATGCATTTGCATGCACATGTATATTTTAATTAAATGACAGGCATTTTTACAGTTGGAATTACCAGATGTAAACTGTAAACAGTTTCTTCTATCACACCTCTTGCTTGTGGAAATCTATTCCAGCATCTTGCTTCCAAGTAAACTTTGATCTTCAAAAATTTAAATGCAATGACAATCGTTATCTTTTGTCTTCTTAATTCTTGTTCTTTTATTGTCTTCTCTCTCCTTAATAGTGAAGCTGGTCTCTATGGTTGAACTGGTAGTGTTACACTTTTTCTCTTTCCTTAATAGTAATTTTTTTCTCATATTCTCTAATCCTTTGTGTCTTTGGGACTTAATTATATTGCTTAGAGGTGAAATGATTTTTTTAAAAAATAAAAATATTTAAAAAACTTTAAAATAATTTTATTTATTAACAAATAATTTCCAAAATGTTCAATAAAATTTTATAATTATTTGATTTTTTAGGGTTTAAAAATTAACATGTATTTTTTCTTGTTTTCAGCTTCAGTTTTATTACTCGGCCCAGAGTAGAGATTATCCAGACTATAAAGGACTGTATGATTCCAATGTCTTATTTCAAACTTATCCAAATTGTCTGTGTATGTGTGGATACACTTGCATGTATATTAAATGGCACAGGCACATATAAGTCACAACATAGACATACATTACATGCATGAACAATTAAACATGAACAGGGAATCAACTCTTTTATAATATGCATTATTATTATTATTGTTGTTGTATCCTGATATCTATTGCAGCTGGGCAATTTGTGCAGGGCCTGTGTAATGGTCTTGTCCCCTCACCTTGAATCTATCATACAGGAGGGGAGCAATTTTCATGAGGTAATATTCATATAAAATACAAATTTTATTTTAACCTATAATTATGTACAATAATGGATCATATGCAATATAGGTGAACAATTTAACTAGAAACATTCAAAATAAATACATTATATCTAAATATAAATTAGAGACATGTCATAATAAATCATTCTGTTTTAAATAAATCGATATTTTGTGGTAATTTTTAACATCAACTTGAGATTTTTTTTCTTGTTAAAAAGTTGAATAATTTTAACACATTCAACATTATGGATAAAAAATAGTAAATTTTATATTGTGATTTTGTTCAATACTTCACATAAGCAAAACAAATTCACAGATTTGGATGAAAAAAAAGTATCCCAGAATGATGGAAAAATAAGCAAACATTTTCATTCTTTAATAGTCAGTTGTGTTTATATTAATTTGTAACGTCCATGAAATGTAGGTAGAAAAAAAGTGAATGTTGGTAAGATGGTGGGGATCACAAAGCACTGCCCAGAGACCCTTCTATTCATAGGTAATATTTACTGGCTGAATTTGACCCATAATGCAATCCTCAGTTGTGCATTTACCTACTACTAAAAAGACTGTGTCATATTTATCTTCATGTTTTGACAAATAAATCTTAACACTTTAATCGAGTTAGGATAAGAAAAAAAAGATTACTGACATTTTAATTTTAAATTGATAAATGTGACCTGAATGTTTTATTTTTGAGGCTCAAAAAATATTCTTTTAACCTAATCATATTTTATGTATTGCATTAACATTTGAAATATTAAAAACAATTCAAATATAAGTTGATCTTTAACTGTGAAGATGATTCAGCAATTGTATTTTTATTTTCTTTTGTCAAATGATGTTTGCTCATATGAAAACCAAATGCTTTCAAAGAATAAAAAAGAAGG
The DNA here is from genome assembly GCA_903632075.3 of Acanthosepion pharaonis. NCBI lineage: Eukaryota > Metazoa > Mollusca > Cephalopoda > Sepiida > Sepiidae > Acanthosepion > Acanthosepion pharaonis. The sequence continues at coordinate 1,195,871 of CAHIKZ030004588.1, read as the reverse complement.
TAAAAAAGTTATAGAGCAAAGTAAATGCTTTGCTGTCAAACTGATAAGATAATCTTAGACATGTCACAAATTCATTTGACTTTCTCATATTTGGTACTAATATTTTAGACTCTGTTGTCTCATTTCAACATGGTTGTCAGTTATCCATCCTCATCTTAACATATTCACATGTTTATCTATAAAATATACAATTTGGTGTGGATGGTGTAGAAATTTGGATTTATATATTCTTGTAGAAAAGAAAAATGCACAATAAAATGCTCTGTAAATCTTGGACAATTTTTTCATTCAGGTCACCAAAAGTTGCAGATCTGTTTGAATTGGTGAAATGTTTACAGAAAAATAATTATAGATGGATTGTGTTGGTTCCTGTCCAAAAGGATTGACTGTAAAAACATCTCCCTTCCCAAATTTATAGTTAAATCATACAGATGCATGATGTGCTCTCATGCTGGCCAATAAAATGGACCACTTTTCGCCACTTCTGACCATTTTTCTTGTCTTGAAGTCAGAACACTACAAACACGACTGTATAACTTTTGAATGTTAACATCATTCTCATTTTATGAACCTTTTGCCTTATTGTTGTTGCTTTTCTTAGTTTTGTCTTGCATATATATTGTTTGCTTAGTATTATTTTGGCCTGGTCTTTTCTTTCTTTAGTTATTGTTTATTGGGAGCTTTGTCAATTCTGTTTGTTGAGCATTTCTGCCAATTAGACAACTATGGCAAATTACTCTACAGATTGAAAGCATAAATTTAAGAAATAAAAGGAATGCCAATATAGGAATTAAATCCTATATATATATATATTTTTCAACCAATAAAATCCCATCAGAAGGTTTGTTTGAAAAAATTAATTACTAGGGTAAATACTGCCAAAATACTTGGTGGACATAGTTGTAGACCTACTTCGTGTTATTTTGGGACCATTTAGAAAAAACAAAGTAATACTTTTTACCACTGTTGCAAATTTGAGAAAAAGATTTTCTAACCAATGAAAACCTGGTTTTCAAAAAGTTCCCATCTCCATTATGGATCCCCTTATGGATATAAAAATAGAAGCTTCTTCTCAGAACACAGAACAATTTCAGAGGCCATTTTGATCTACACACCCATACACACACATACAATGAAAGAGAGACAGCCAGCAACCACTGGTTAAGGCCTTGTCCATGCACACAAAAAAGCAACTGACAACTAAGCCTTTGTCTATGTAATCACAAACACATTAGGATGGCTGTCATAAAGTAATTCTGTTAACATATTTCACACCAAGCAATAAGAACAATTCATTACTTGATTAAACAAACTTCACTTTAAAAAAATTGAACATTTTATTGTTATTGTATATCTCTGAAAAGAATATATAAATGTTATTTCAACTGATGTTCAGCTTCTGCTTTTTCACCAGAAAATAACCTTTTATATGTTTCAGTTAAAACATGTGTTATTAAATGTTAAATAGAAAACAAATACCTGGGTAGATGGATCCCAACACCATTTAAGGCAAGTGATTTGGCTTTAAACCAAATATTTTTGTAATATTGACTATTTACTATATTAAATTCAAGATTACTTTTTAATGTACTTATATTACTACTAGGAGGCTTCACCTGCTCACTATCATTTCACAAAGTAAGATATATTCACTACTTGAAATCTTTGAAACAAAAATTTTAAATGAACATTTAACGTTTACTTATCATCTCTCAGTTGTGTCTCTGTGTTTGGGCAGAGTATGCTCAGGGCCTTCTCTGTCAAAGGGCAGAGGGGCAAATAAGAAAATTATACTGATAGGTGCCCAGCCCTGGGGAACAGCTGCCTGAGGCTGCGCCTTCTCATTACACCAGAGGGATGGATCAGTGCCCGCACTGAGGCCAGCACAACCAACAGTTGTGGGGGCTGTGGGGAATTTTTGTTCCTGTTCCAGGTGTATACACTCAGGTCCCCACCTAAAAACAGACATTGTGTCATATCTCATCCTAGTAGGGAAACAGAGTAAATACCATGTGTAACTTACTCTTTTTGAGTAGTTACATGTCTATGTATCATCTCACAGTTGTGTCTGTGTTTGGGCAGAGTGTGCTCAGAGGCTTCTCTGTCAAAGGACAGAGGGGCAACTGAGGAAAATAATACTGAGAGGTGCCCAGCCCTGGGGGAACAGCTGCCCGAGGCTGCACCCTCCCATTGCACCAGCGGGATGGATCAGTGCTTGCACCAAGACCAGCACAACCAAGACCATCACAATCGACAGTTGCATGGGCTGAAGGAGAATTTTTGTTCCTGTCCCGGGCATATGCGCTCGGGTCCTCACCTAAAAAAGACCTTGTGTCACATCTCATCCAAGTGTGGGGAAGGAGTTAATACTGCATTTAAATTGCTCTTTTTGAGTGATTTCACGTCTACTTATCATCTCTCAGTTGCGTCCCTGTCCATGGGCAGAGTGCACTCAGGGGCTTCTCTGTCAAAGGATAGGGGGGCAACTGAGAAAATTATACTGAAGAGGGGCCCAGCCCTAGGGAACAGCTGCCCAAAGCTGCATCCTCCCATTGTACCAGAGGGAGAGATCGGTGCTTGCACTGAGGCCAGCACAACCAATTGTTGTGGGAGCTGAGGGGAATTTTTGTTCCTGTTCCGGATGTACACACTCAGGTCCCCACCTAAAAATAGACCTTGTGTCATATCTCATCCTAGTAGGGGGACAGAGTAAATACCATGTGTAAGTTAATATAAAGTAGAGGTGGGGCTTTTTAATCTCAGAATTCATGGGAGAATTGAGCTCCAATTTCGCATTTATTCATATAGATTTCATAATATAGGTTTTACTTAATTAGCTATTATGTTTCTCAAATGTTGAATGTATAACTAATTCTAATTTCTATTTTCCCATCTTAACACTACATTAAATTTTATCTTATAAATTCTTCCCTGTTCTGTCACCCATGAAATAAAAATAATTGTTTGTATGGAAAATAAGGATCTACGTACATCAAATCAACTTTAAATTAAGTGGCAGCAGAAGAATTATCTTTGAACTTTTAAAAGGTAAGCTTAAACATTAATTCAATGCTTAAATACAGTGATCAATTTTGAGTTTTTCTGTAGTTTATTGATGCCTATCGCATCTACTCCTCTCTAGCTATTGTGATGATGGTCAAACCAAGAATCCTCCACAGGATCTAGCTTAAATGCCACCCAATAGGGTGGCTTTTAAGCTAGCTGCAATTTGGGATACAAAAGGAAAATAAGAGTTACTCCCCTTGAGCTGGCATCTGTAACAAGAACTAGAAGCGACCTTCCAGTCCTTGTTACAGATGCCAGCTCAGGCACATTTGTCAACTTGTGATCACAAATTTTAGCAAAATGTCTAAAAACTAAGTTGACTGTGCAGACTTATCTCAATGAGAATCTACCAGGAAGATAGATTGGGTGTGCCAGTGATAATGACAATGTGCCATTGAAAAGGCCATTATGTTCACATGACTTGTGATTTTTTTCTATGTGGCTATGTGAAAGGACAGATCTATATCCCCCCTTTCCTACATGCCTAGAGGAACTTAAGCAATGAATAACAAAGGTGCTGGTGAATGTTACGCAAGTCATACTACAGCGTGTTTGGCAGGAGCTGGACTACCAACTTGACATGTGGTGGTGCACATATTGAACATTTGTGAAGTTTTGTGAAATTAGTTATGAAATTTACATCCTTTTGAATATCTTGTTTGAATTTTGATAAATAAATCTTTTATTTTTCAACATGAAGCCTATTTAATTTTGTTTGCCTGGGACATGTAGTTACTGAGATATTCATATTTTAAATGATGTCAATTTTGGGGGACACCCTGTATGTATTATTGTAAATTATTTTTAATATTATTATTTGTCTTTTTTGCTCAGCTGACTGGATGTTACTAGTTGTTATTGTAGTTATTGGATATCAAACTGTATCCCATAGCCTTAGGTATCCAATAGTTTTTGGTGCCAAGCAAACAGGCTTTGTATTCATCAGTAAATCTAATGCTTGGGCAAAATTCCCTGACACTCTTCCAACCACTTCAATTACAATAGGAAATTCCATATTCTTTTGATTTTAAGTCAGTATAGTTCTCAATATTCAGCTTTTCTTTCTTGACTATTTTCATATCAAATAGAAAAGCAATGTTCAAAACCTTTGTCTATTTGAATTTTCATGTCCAATAAAGTCTTTACTTTTTCAACATCATGGATCCTGTCTGATTATTTTTTCCAGTCCAAATCCCAAATTTTGACAATGTAAAACCGTAGCCGCATTTTTATGTCTCCAATTTTTGGAAAGCATGGGTCATTCCAATGCAATAGTTTTTTTCTGCTTCGCTGCACAATCAGCAAGCTGTTGAAATATCTTCTTTTTCAACGTATTTTCCAATTGCTCTCCTTCTAATAGCCTTGTCTTGAGCTGTGATTAACAATTTTTTTCTTTTTTTACATGCTCTTTTCTGACCCATTCAGTTGACTTTTCACTTCATTGTTCTGTGTTTTGAAAAAAAAATTCTCATGGAAACATTTTGGCTGTACTTTTCTAGATCTAAGAATATAATTTTTTTTCCATTCCACCCACAAGGATCTCTACTTTTACTGTCACTCCCCACTCCACATTTGTTGATATTTTTGCTTACATCCTTACTAAGGATAGATTACCTGCCCTTGGTGGAAGTTGGATCAGAAAAGATAAAATGGAGTCCATGTCTCTGTTCAAATTTCTGAAATGAGGAATTACCATTATTTACACTATTTATATTCAGACTACTGTCTTCATCTTTGTTGTTGTTACTACAACATTTTGGCCATTGAGCCCAACGGCCTTCCTCAAATGTATATTGATGTGGGTAACCTACAGGGAATTCTGGGAACCCTTTATTTAATCTACAGAGTTTAGACTTTTCTCATTCCAATACCCATATCTAGAGATATCTAGTTTTTATTTATAGTACTGCTTGGGCAAAATGTATTTGGACTTGGTAGAAACAGCTGAGCAATAACTATAGTGGTACTATAAATATAACTAGACAAGATTTTTTATAAACATTTAATTAAAACTAATGTTTCACTGGGCTTAGGGTGGAAAGATAAATTATATAAGACTGGACACTGAAAAGTCGAAACAACATAAAGATGACACAAGACATGGTAATCATAACAACTATTTTATTCAAACCGTGGCTCAGGCTGTTTTGCTTCCAGCATTCCCCAGTGGGACCAGAGGTGCTTACAATCATCATAATCAATATTATTGATGTTGTCATAAACAACTAGCTTTTTTTTTATTTTTATAATTAATACCGAATTTTACAGTGCATGTTAATAGTTTAAAAATCTACATTTAGGAGATTTCATTCACACAAGTTTTGCTGAATTCAACTGACAAAATCTGTCTTTAATTTTTATTATATGTTTTCAATTTTCAAATAATATACTGACAACATCCAGTTCTTGATAAGGACTGAGACAGTTGAAAATATTTAAAAAAAAAAAAAAAATAGAACATATGTATTAACTTTGGACAGTTTAACCACAATTTTTATTTGGATATATAGCAGCTTATTCAGAAATTTCCAAAGTATAATAAAAATTAGATGGATTTTGATGGTTGAATTAAGTAAAACATGTTTAAATGAATTCTTGCTTTTTTTTTTTATTAAGCATTCCACCCCAAGCAAGGTGGAAGTGCCACTAGCATGCAAGAGGTTACAGAGGGTAGAGAACAAGAGTAAAGAGACGTGTTTGGGTAGAGGATAAAGTGAAGGATGGAGAACAAGATCAAGGTATCAGAAGATGTCACTTGACATTACACTTGAATATTTGAAGATTATAGTTATCAGAGAAGCAAGTAAGAGGAAGAAAGTAAGTTTTGCTGAATTCAACTGACAAAATCTGTCTTTAATTTTTATTATATGTTTTCAATTTTCAAATAGTATACTGATAACATCCAGTTCTTGATAAAGACTAAGACAGTTGAATATACTTAAAAAAAACAAAAACAGAATATATATATTAATTTTGGACAGTTTAACTACAATTTTTATTTGGATATATAGCAGCTTATTCAGACATTAAAATAAAAATAGAACATATGTATTAACTTTGGACAGTTTAAACACAATTTTTATTTGCATATATAGCAGCTTATTCAGACATTAAAACAAAAATAGAATATATGTATTAACTTTGGGCAGTTTAATGACAATTTTTATTTGGTTATATAGCAGCAAAATATAATAAAAATTAAATTTGTCAGTTGGATTCAGCAAAACATGTTTAAATGAATTCTTATATTGAAAAGTATTGCAAAACAATTCTATAAAAAAATAGATGTCACTTGACATTACACTTGAATATTTGAAGATTATAGTTATCAGAGAAGCAAGTAAGAGGAAGAAAATTTCACAGACAGGAAGTGTGAAAGAAGCTGTTTGAGTAGAAGAGGCAGTTACATTTAACTGTTTTGACAGTGAAAGGGTGGGACTGAGATGCCAACCTAGTAGCTTACTTAAATTCATACAGTTTGGAAACCAGCGAAAGCAACTCGTCAAAACAGTTGCCATGAAAATACTTGTAGAAGAGACAGAGTGAAGCCACTGCACATCTGTGAGAAAGCAACTGTAGACTAGATGCCAGATCAGGACCTATCACATTGTATATCTGTTTCTGGATTTTGTCGAGGACCTCTAGACTTACACCAAGAGCACCAAACCATATATAACAGCAATATTCCATGCAAGGAGAGATGGTGGATTTATAGATTTGAAGGATGAACTCAGATAAGAAAAACTTTCTCACATAACACAGAGAACCAACTTTCATTGCAGTAGATGAAGCTATTGAGTCTATGTATTTGCTCGACCTCATATCAGCGGACAGCATGAAACCAAGCAGATGCAACAAGGTGCTCTCGTAGAGTTGAGCATGAGCCATTCTGATGGGAGACAGGGAGGGTTCTCTGTGGTGGGTAAATGAGATCAGTTTCGTTTTGGAGGCATCAAAGTTTACTAGCTATTTCCTACCCCAGTCAACCACAGATTGGAGGTCCTTTTCAAGACCAGTGGCCAGGTTAGTTTTGTCAGCAATGCCAGATTTACTATTAAGGCAGGAGTAAATAGGTCATCCATGTAGATGCCTACTTGGGAACTGATGACATCAGGAAGGTTTTTAATGAAAATCAAGGACAGTGTAGGACCCTAGATAGAGCCTTAGGAAACGCTGGTGTTCATGATAAAGGAGCTGGAGGAGAACCTGTTTAAGATGACATCCACTTCATGGTTTGACAGGAATGATTGTATTAAGTCAAATAATCATCCTGTAATGCCATATCCCTGAAGCTTATGAAGAAGGCTGGCATGCCAAACCCTGTCAAATGCTTAAGAGATATCTAGAGGCACAGCTCGAGCTTCTCCGTTATTTTGAAGTGCTTGGTATACAAATTCAGTTATGGCCATGAGCACATCAGCAGTAGATCAGGCAAAGCAGAAGCTATATTGCTAGTCAGAGAGCAGATCATGGGAAGTAAGCTGCTTAACCACTTCGGTGTTGATTAAAACCTTGAAGACTTTACCAAAGAGTGGTACAAGACTGATAGGATGGTAGTTAGATGGGTCAGAAGGGCCTCCAGAGTTCTTAAAGACAGGCACAACAGATGAGGACTTCCAACAGGCTGGAAAGTTGGTGAGGCAGTAATTGTATAGTTTGGAGAGGACAGGAGCCAGTTCAGGAGCACAGTTCTTCAGAACAATGGCCGGTATCCCCTCGTCACTTTTAGCCTTATGAGAGTCTAATTTAGAGATGATGTCTGATACCATCATCGGGGTTATGTGCGTCTCACTCAGTAGAGCCTAAGTTCTGGGGGAAAAATCGGGTGTGGGTACACCAGATGAGTCTAGTGTTGAATTGGATGAGAATTTCCGAGCAAAGCATTCAGCCTTGTCAGCTGAGGAAATCAGGACCTCAAATTGGTTGAATAATGGAGGTATTGTGAGTTTGCTGTTGTTCACCATGCTCTTGCAGAGCCGCCAATAAGATTATTGGCGGCTCTGCAAACATGTGAGACGCAATACGTTGTTTCATTCTTTTGGCAAAGACTAAATTTTGCTTCATTGAGGACACGCTTGCACTCATTAAGAGCAGTGACAAAGAGATTTCTGTTGCAATCAGACATGTCACTATGGTACAGATGGAAGTAGTGATTCCTGTGGTGAAACTAGAATTTTCTGGAAATATGCTGACACATGTTGAAATCCACAGAGTACTTAGTAATATTGAAGTTATTGCTCATATTTTTTGTTGAGATCTACAAACTCTACATTTTGTTCAATTGCACAAACCAATTGATGAAAAATAAATACTAAAGAAAAGATATGCAAAAACAAGCAAGGTGGAAGTGCCAAAGAGGTTACAGAGGGTGAAAGAAGAGTAAAGAGACGTGTTTGCTCATAAAGTTTTGGAGAACAAGATCAAGGTATCAGAAGATGTCACTTGACATTACACTTGAATATTTGAAGATTATAGTTATCAAGAAGCAAGTAAGAGGAAGAAAGTAAGTTTTGCTGAATTCAACCAAAATTGTCTTTAATTTTTATTATATGTTTTCAAAAATAATATAATAACATCCAGTTCTTGAAAAGAAAAGACAGTTGAATATACTTAAAAAACAAAACAGAATATATATATTAATTTGGAATTTTTACAATTTTTTATTTGGATATAGCAGCTTATTCAGACATTAAAATAAAAATAGAACATATGTATTAACTTTGGGCAGTTTAAACACAATTTTTATATGGATATATAGCAGCCTATTCAGACATTAAAATAAAAATAGAACATGTATTAACTTTGGACAGTTTAATGACAATTTTTATTTGGTTATATAGCAAAAAATATAATAAAAATTAAATTTGTCAGTTGGATTCAGCAAAACATGTTTAAATGAATTCTTATATTGAAAAGTATTGCAAAACAATTCTATAAAAAAATAAACTAGAATTGTTTTGCAATACATTGACATGTGTTGAAATCCACAGAATACTTAGTAATATTGAAGTTATTGCTCATATTTTTTGTCGATATCTACAAACTCTACATTTTGTTCAATTTCACAAACCAATTGATGAAATATAAAAACTTAGATAAGATATGCAAAAAATAATATTGCATTTTTAGTGGTAGTATTTTGTATGTTAAATAATAAAACTTTTAATTTTTCAAAAAAATTAATGAAAATTTATTGTACTAAGCTATGCACCCTAGTAAAATCAACTGTATCTTGTACCCCCTTATCTGTTTGCATGTCTCTTCTAAATTTAGTTTAAATTTCAATTAGTCAATGTGTGGCTATTTTAGATGGTGTGACGGATAGACTAACAGAGTCACAGAATTTTATATATAGATACTTTATTTAACAGATTTATAGACCCATCTAATATTATCAAGAGTATCTCCATCTTGTTTTTTAGTTGATTTTTAAACATCAGTGTCATAAGGCCCCTAGGGGTTCATCAAGAAATACTACCTTGCATAAAACAATTATACATGAATGTTATAATTCGTACAAAAATATGACAATCTCAGGTGGTTTGTCAAATTTAATCTTTTGTAATGCTTCCTGGACCCCTGAGTCACATTAACATCTAACCCCCTACATTTTTTGTCAAGCAAAGGAGTTGAGTAAAATAACAGATCTACCATCAGCCTTTCTATCTCTGTAAATAAGATGGAAGAATTCTTTTGAAATGCTTCACGTATTTCTCTACCCTTCTCAAGAATCTGTTCCCACGTTTTGCCTTTTCACGTAACTCACTGACTCTTTTCTGCAAAAACATTCCTTTAAGCCTACATCTGATGACTTAGCCTCAATTAATGCTCGCTTTTTGGTGATTCAAGCTAGCTTTGTTTGTTATATGATTTCATCCTTGTATAAAAAACATTTCTCATCATTTCTAATCTCTTTTCTGTCACTAATTTTAAATTGCTACACAAAACTTTTCTTTATCTGCTATTGTTTGAATCTTCAATATAAAATGATTATTATTTTTATTCCGTTTATTCATGTATGTGAATTTTTAATTATTTTTAAATTGTAAAATCTTTTACCAAAAATTGTTAAGAGACTTACCATTGATTTAAATGGGTCTCCAAATATTAACAATAACATAACTCACATGGCTGCTGTAACAAACCAGTAACTTTCTCCCATTACACATTCACTAAAAATACTCAATATTTATCCAAAATAAATGATTCCAGCATTTCTGACAGAAAGCTTGGTAAGTTAATAAATAATGATATTTTTTAGTGTATACTCCAGAATTGATGCATTCATTGATTTTGTACAATTTATCAATGCTTTGAAGGTTATTTAAACTAGAAAAAATCTTTAGATTGTAAGAATTCTCTTTTTTGTTTTTGGAGATAATAATGGTTTTGTGATATGTCTTACTAATTAACCCATAGTTGGGGGACGAGGTGGATTCATGCCTTTCCCAAGGGTATTTGTGCATAAAATGAACCCAACTGGAATTAGAACAGTTCTCTGATTAACAATTCCAAACCATTATCCCTTACACTACAAACTCATCTAAACTTACTGACTGTTGTGTGTATAACAGCCCCTGACCTACTTACCTCCCCTTTTGTGTAGCTCTCCTGGGACACCATTTCCTGCAATGTTGACTCAACAATAAAGTCGTTATTGTGCCTAGCTCCATTGCCATTCTCATTTGTACTAACCAATACCTAACATAACTTTGACCAGGCCTGACGTTGCTTAACCTTGGTGATCATACAGGAACTAGTGTTTCAATGTGATGTGGCTGTAAGACCTGTATTCTCCATAATAATGTCAATCAAAATTAAACTCTTGATAGAATCCATATTGAAATGATTAGCCCTTGTGTTCATCAAATGGAAACTTATTCACCTGCAAAAAAATAAATTTTCTTCACAAGCAAAGCTTCTTGCGACAGAAGCATTCACAGAAAATCAAACTCCTTCTATGAATGTAATTCTCTCACAAACTGGCTAAACTTATGGAAATTCAGGTCATTTTAGTAAATATCTATTTATTCTTCCTAAAGTTGAAATGTAATACAAGGTCATTTTAAATTTTAAAGTGGAAGCCCATGCTGTGCATGAACAGATTTAAAAAGAGTCTCATTTCATTGTCATTTGTTGCAGGCTTATCTTACCCTACTAATTTTAGTACAATGAGGAGGTACAACCTGGGAGGTATTTACATCTCTTTGCAAGGCCATGGAATGTTGCATATGGTCTTCATTTAATGTGGGATTCCACACACATGTATAGGTGGATGTAAAATGGTGGATGTAAATTGATGGATGTAAAATGATGTTGGTAATTTAGTCATAGTCACAGTTATAATGATAAATAAAATTGTGGTTAAACTGTGGCAAAATTTAAAACTGCAATTTATTTACATTTTTACAAAGTTTTTTTGAATAGAAAATGTTTATAAAAATGGATGTTGTTGATAAATAAAAATTTCATACATTTTAGTCAATATCATAAGTTACAAGAAAAAAAGAATTATATGCATATTGACTTCAAGAAAATAACGTCATTTCAATTGATGATTAATATTGATCTTTAGACAGTTTCCCTCATTGAATAATGGGAATCATTTGGTATAGACTTGTGTAGATGAGTTGGCATTATTTGAGGAGTTGCCTGATAATAACCTGTTGCAAGGTTTTGTATTTATTTGTTTTCAAAGTATACAAATTCTAAGGATTTTGCAGTCAAGTTTGATCTTCAAAAATGATAATAAAATGTCAATTGTTATCTTCTGTTTTCTTAATTCCTGTCTTTTTATTGTTCTCACTCCATCATAATGTTTTTCTTATATTCTTTCACATTTAGTAACCCCCTCTGTATCTTAGTGGCTTGGGCAGAAATGATTTAAAAAAAAAAAGAAATCAACAGCAATTGGTTGAAAATTCTTTTTCTACCTCATGAGTAAAAAACTATGCTGACGAATTTTAAATTTTTTAGATTTTATTTTTGGAAACTTTTTCTGTGGCATCAAATGCATATATATATATATATATATATATATATAGATAGATAGATAGAGAGAGAGAGAGAGAGATACAGACAGACAAACAGAGACAGAGAGTATAGTATAGTATTAAGTACTTGAATTGCTGGTTCTTTTTGGGGAGGCAGGTTTTTGTCATAAAGTGCTCAATATCAAAAGACAACAAGCCCTGAAGAGTGAACATATTATCTTGATGTGCTCACAAAACTACATAATAGACATGACTGAACCAACACGACTCAGCTAAGTGATAAACTCCTCCAAATTAATTATATATACATACATATATATATCAGTTGGGTTTCAACCCTGGCTTGAGGCAGTCGGATGTTTATCCACGCTGATGAGCTGTGATACAGCAAAACAGTCTGTCTGTGGATGACAATAGATATATATATATATATATATATTTTAAAGAAAAACAGACCACTTTAAGGTACCATTATAATAATTTATTTATTTTTATTATAATAATTTATTTATTTTTTTAGACATCTAAATTACTATCAAGCATTAAAATCTATTGTTTACATAAATTGCTAAAACCCAGTTACAGCCTCTTTCTCTTTACTTCCCTCTCCCTCTTCTTTCTTTTTCCTTTTTCTTTTCTCTCTTCTCCCCTCCCATTTCAATATATCACTTCCGTTAAGTTAACCATCTAAATAGGTCAAGGTTTGGTCACTCCTCTTCCCCCAATACTAAGTATGATTAAGAGAGATATCAAATGAATCCCTCCCTAAACTCTACCATGTCTCTTTAACTACTCCTTTTACACTCTCTGTTAAATTACAAAAACTTACACTACCAATCAATTTTGATTTCATTTTTTATTTCATTTTTGGAAGTGCTATCTGATGATCCGGAGTCCTTTAAAAGGGCTCTGGTGAAATAAATTATTATAATGGTACCTTAAAGTGGTCTGTTTTTCTTTAAAATATTAGCTCTGGATTTACATTGAGCTCTCAGGATTTCATCCTCCTTGGGATTACCCATACGGATTACCAAGTTTTTCATAACTTAACTATATATATATATATATATATATATATATATATATATATATATATATATATATATGATCCTCTTTTTGAGTAGCTTTTTTGTATGTCTCTGACACTTTTATACACTAGGTATTTTAATAAATTTAGAATATTGGTACAAATACAAAAATTGCCTCACTCCATCTGCAGGTTTCAGGAAGTAGCCCTTAGCTTAAACTGTTAATGCAATGAAGCGATAATATCTGGGAGACAAATATTAAAGAACTAGACTTATGAGAGTGCATCAATATAAGTCTGGCATATTTATTAGCTTAATTTTGATCTGAAATTTTCACTGAATAATATTCAAGCTACCTGATTAATGTTTATCATTTAATTAAGTGCATTGTCAAAGAAGGAGGCTGTATTGAAAAATAAATATTTCTAGAATGAAATAATCTTTTTCATTAGGCTATGGGCTTATACATACCTACATATTTACCACTGAATTAAGTGCATTGACAAATGTGATGATTATGTTGAAGAACCCTATTTGTGTAAAATAAATGCTTTTTACATCATTAGGCTGCAGATTTACTGATTTCCCTCCATATATGGAAAGCAGTTAATTGCATGAAACTAAAAAAATTTTGTGATCACTGACTTGGTGAAATGATTGTTGAAAAATTATTATGGATTGACAGAAAACATCAATTCAAGAAATAAGAAGAAACTATTTTTTATGAATTGAATATTGTGAATTAGACATTATCCACTGTAACAACAATAAATAATGTTGAATATTAATAAATACTAATAAATACTAATAGAAAGACAAGTTACCCATTATTACTCATATATAGAGTAATGTGTCGCCCAAGCCAATGTAGACAGTCGCTACTTTCGCCAAAAGAATAGAGGAACAGGAAGCACTGAAGATTGTGTTATAATTGAAATGCTTTTTTGTCTTCAATAGGAGTAGATAGGTTTGCCTATTATCGGGTTCACACTCCTCCCCACTCTTTTGAACAGAAGCAGAGGTTTCATCCCTTGTTTCCTGTTTAGGATTGGGTTGCTGGTTCCCTCTAAAGTCATTTCTTTCTCTTTCACTTTCAGTACATCTTGGTGGCTTTATCACCTTGCTTTGGGTGGTGCTTTTTATTCTGTAACACTCTACCTTGAGTGGCTTCTAGGTGAACTTCACTGTGAAAAAAAGTTATGTCACTGATGTCCATGTTCCTAGTCAGAGTTTATTAAACATGTGGTTCTCATTATTTACAGGAGTTATATTTGGACTGCTGTCCTCATCTTTGTTGTTGTGACCAAAATTCTAGCAATGAGAATTAATTGAGGCTAAGTCATCAGATGTAGGCTTAAAGGAATGTTTTTGCAGAAAAGAGTCAGTGAGTTACGTGAAAAGGCAAAACGTGGGAACAGATTCTCGAGAAGGGTAGAGAAATACGTGAAGCATTTCAAAAGAATTCTTCCATCTTATTTACAGAGATAGAAAGGCTGATGGTAGATCTGTTATTTTATTCAACTCCTTTGCTTGACAAAAAAAATGTAGGGGGTTAGATGTTAATGTGACTCAGGGTCCAGGAAGCATTACAAAAGATTAAATTTGACAAACCACCTGAGATTGTCATATTTTTTGTACGAATTATAATATTCATGTATAATTGTTTTATGCAAGGTAGTATTTCTTGATGAACCCCTAGGGGCCTTATGACACTGATGTTTAAAAATCAACTAAAAAACAAGATGGAGATACTCTTGATAATATTAGATAGGTCTATAAATCTGTTAAATAAAGTATCTATATATAAAATTCTGTGACTCTGTTAGTCTATCCGTCACACCATCTAAAATAGCCACACATTGACTAATTGAAATTTAAACTAAATTTAGAAGAGACATGCAAACAGATAAGGGGGTACAAGATACAGTTGATTTTACTAGGGTGCATAGCTTAGTACAATAAATTTTCATTAATTTTTTTGAAAAATTAAAAGTTTTATTATTTAACATACAAAATACTACCACTAAAAATGCAATATTATTTTTTTTTATATCTTATCTAAGTTTTTATATTTCATCAATTGGTTTGTGAAATTGAACAAAATGTAGAGTTTGTAGATATCGACAAAAAAATATGAGCAATAACTTCAATATTACTAAGTACTCTGTGGATTTCAACACATGTCAATGTATTGCAAAACAATTCTAGTTTATTTTTTTATAGAATTGTTTTGCAATACTTTTCAATATAAGAATTCATTTAAACATGTTTTGCTGAATCCAACTGACAAATTTAATTTTTATTATATTTTGCTGCTATATAACCAAATAAAAATTGTCATTAAACTGTCCAAAGTTAATACATGTTCTATTTTTATTTTAATGTCTGAATAGGCTGCTATATATCCATATAAAAATTGTGTTTAAACTGCCCAAAGTTAATACATATGTTCTATTTTTATTTTAATGTCTGAATAAGCTGCTATATATCCAAATAAAAATTGTAGTTAAACTGTCCAAAATTAATATATATATTCTGTTTTTGTTTTTTTAAGTATATTCAACTGTCTTAGTCTTTATCAAGAACTGGATGTTATCAGTATATTATTTGAAAATTGAAAACATATAATAAAAATTAAAGACAGATTTTGTCAGTTGAATTCAGCAAAACTTGTGTGAATGAAATCTCCTAAATGTAGATTTTTAAACTATTAACATGCACTGTAAAATTCGGTATTAATTATAAAAATAAAAAAAAAGCTAGTTGTTTATGACAACATCAATAATATTGATTATGATGATTGTAAGCACCTCTGGTCCCACTGGGGAATGCTGGAAGCAAAACAGCCTGAGCCACGGTTTGAATAAAATAGTTGTTATGATTACCATGTCTTGTGTCATCTTTATGTTGTTTCGACTTTTCAGTGTCCAGTCTTATATAATTTATCTTTCCACCCTTAGCCCAGTGAAACATTAGTTTTAATTAAAAGTTTATAAAAAATACCATTCGGCCACACATTGAATACTGCTGCCATATCTGGTCCGACGTTCCTGCTATTCATCTCAAGGTTCTTGACAAAATCCAAAGATGGATCTTTAATGTAACCAATCCTGACTTGGTATCTTGACCTCAGTCACTTTCTCAACAACATGACATAGCTTCCTTTTGTCTATTCTACAAATATTTTCATGGCAACTGCTCTGACAAGCTTTTTTCCCTGGTACCCTGACTACATGAATTTAAGGGTGCTGCTAGATTGGCATCTAGGTCCCACCTTTTTACTATTGAAACAGCTAAATGCAACTGCCACTTCTACTCCAAAGGTTTCTTTTCTCGCACTTCCTGCTTGTGGAATTCCCTTCAATTTACTTGCTTCCCTGATTACAATCTTCAAAAGTTTGAATATAATGTTAATCACCCTCTTCTATTTTCTTGAATTCTGTTCATTTTTTGTCCTTTCCTCAATCCTCCCTATACTTTTTTTTTTCTCTCACTTTTACTTCCTGTAACCCCCTGCATACTAATGGCATTTCCATCTTGCTTGGAGTAAAATTATTAAAAAATAATCCCATATTATAGATTTATAAAAATCTGACATTATAGGTTTTCTATCCTAAAAATTGGATGGTGGAAATGAAAGAACTGAAGTTCTTATAGACTTGGTAGGATATCTTTCCTTTTTCCCTAGCTGGTCATGTGACTTTTATTGCCCAATCAGCAGAGTCCTGTCTTCACACAGATGAGAGTCTTTTGTTAGACACCACAAAGAGAGGATTTGTGGCTATAGATAGCCTTTAGCAACATGGTGTGTGAGACTAGTGAATAAAGAAAACTTTTTGTAATATCCAATAGTTTTTCTTTTCAGGGTTGGAGGGAAGTCATGTATCACATTTCTATACTTTAACATGTTCTCTTTTTTAGAAAACAAAAACTTAATTTATGTTTTTTAGCCTTATATTGAGCTATCTTTATTTTTGTTTGGATACCTATCTGCTTCCAATGTACAGATACAACTAAGGCTGCCTAAGACTATACTTATACTTAACTTGATAATCCCATTTGAACATTTTGAGTCTAATTACATTCTATTTGGGCTCTTTTAGCCCAAATTTACAGCATAAATTTTCCAGCAATGTATGGACAAAATCTTTATTGATGTTGATTGTATCTTTATCCATAAAAATGATAGTCTTATTACCCATCTAAATGATTTAAAATTTTGCCTGATAATAATTAAAAATTTACTTTCAATATCACTTTGAACCTTAACTTGTGTAAAGAAGGAATCATATGATAGAATACTAAAAGAAAATCTTTACTGAATCCAAAAGCTTGCATTTGGATTATCCAACCTTGTCTACCAGGGGATTTCTAAAGCCCACTTGGTGGCATTGTATCAAAAAGAAAAAGGCATAAACCCTCATTTTCTTTCTTCTTCTTCTGCTCTTCAACCACAGAATGTTGTCAGGTCAAGACATGTCTCTTTTGCCCTTTGGAGGAGTTCTTAGTTCTTAGCAAACCGTGACTTGTATTGCATATGATACTATCACTACACTATCTCTCATTCAAGGAAAAAAAAACTCAGGCATCCACAGTAATATCTCCACTACAACCTATCATATAAATATATATCTACCTTCAATACAAAAAATATCACTCTTCAACAAATAAATCAACAAGTATCACCAGTATTACAACTTGTCTCTTCCATCCATTTCATCTTGTGATGGATCACTATAAGGACACCATGTCAAGGACACCATGTCAAGAAGCCTAGATACAACAAAAACAAACTACCCTAAAAATTGACAAGGAAGTTTGGCAGTGACAATGTTCAACAAGTACATATATGACCATCATTTTGGCCTATATACTGTGATTATTTGGAAATAAAAAGAGTTTGTTACAAATAGTATCTGTACAATTACAAAAGTGAACTTCACTCCTGTCAACATATGAGTATTATTGGATTGGATTGTCCACCAAGAAACTTTGTCTAAGGCCCACTACATGACATTGTATAAAGCAGTATAAAATGAAAGGATACAAATTTTCTTTTTCATAGTGACATAAACGTATTTTCATTTTCCCTCAGTGTTATATTCCATGCAAATAGGAATATATACTTGACAAACACGAGGGATAAATAAGTAAAGGTTTATTGTAAAAACCAGAACAATAAAAAATAAGTTATGCACATGGTTATGCAAGTTAATCCAGTAGTGAGTGCTGCTATTGGAAGGTTGGTAGTTCTTGCGTAAGTCTGAGTCATACTCAACAGATCCCAACTCAACTCCTGAAGTCTGTCGCCTTATGGACACTTGTGGGTAGTTACTACCTATAGTGTAGTTACTCATGGGGGTGACAGGTTATTCCATTACATCACTCAGGGATTTACTTCTTAGTCCACAGTGAACCACTTGGTGTATCTCCTGCTAAATAATCACTATCACTATTCTATCTTCTATTAAAAAAAAACATCCTCATGTAACCACAATAATATCTCCACTACAACCTATCACATAAATATATATCTAACTCCAATACAAAAAAAATATTTCTCTTTAACAATTGAGAACACCACTACAGTAGGATTTTATCTACAATTAATTCCCAATTAAGCTGATTTAGAGTTCATTTAGTTAGAAAGACTGGGGTTTTTTCCAAAGGATTCCGTTGTGTTTACTGAATCAGAAAAAAACAATCATTAAGTACTGTAATAAAACAGCATTGAGACCTATTTACGCTAGCGTATACACAACCTACATACATCAATTAGTCACAGACAGAAGTAATTTTGCTATAAATGTAACGCTACATCAGAATGCTAATGGAAAACCAATACCTAATGAAATTCTATTGAAAAACGTTAATACAAACAAACTTTAACAGAGATTTTAGCAGCTTACTTCACAATGCCATACATCCAATACCTTATAAAAGGCCATCAAGTGTTGTTACTGGACATTCATAAGCTGTTGTTCAATGCTTTTTGCAGCATGAACTTAGCTAAATCAGATAAAGGCAGCTAGCAATTTTTAAAACACATCTCATAGATAGCTCACAAAGAATGTGTAGAATTAGCCCCAATAAAAATAAAATATATAAACAGAAATAAAAACAAATTCATCAAAAATAAAGCATTTTCTTTCTATTAAAACCCTTCTCTTTCTATCATTCTCTCTATCCTTCTCTCTTTATACTTATCTCTAACCAGAAGGCAACCCTCAAATAAAAAAAATAGGAAGAAGAAGAGACTGAACCCGGACGCAAAATGGTGGAAGTTTGCTGGGCCATTTGTGACAAAAAAATTACCAAAAATCGGAGAGGCTCTATGCATAACTTCCACTATATATAAAAAAAATGAAAAGAAAGGAATGATAGAAAATAAAATAATTTGGGACAATCAAAAAAATTAACACAAAGAGACTTTTAAAGAAATCAAACTGTATTCCAAAATATAACTTCTACAAGACATAATGGACACTGGAAACTAGAGATAGCTAACATTTATTATCTATTTCCAAGCACCACATTAGCATCATCTCTGTAAATAGCATATATCTTTCTCTCTCTCATTTTTTTTTTTTTTTGCTGTTATTAGATTTTTTTGCTTTATGGAAATGAAAATGTATCATATGATGAAAATGCATTTCGTTTTCCTTCATTTTCATTTTTAACCTAAAAATATTTAAAACTTGCAATACACACAAAAATCAAATGGAAAGAAATGCTGAAACAACACTTTTCAGAATATGCATATATGTCATAAATTTCAGTCATGAAGGGAAATGAAATCATGTGTTCAAACATCACCTATTGAAAAACATTATATTATACACCATTGCAATTAGATCTCTTTCTCATTCTGGCAAGATGTAAATACAATGAAAGCAGAGAACAAAATAAAAAAGTCCTTTTTCTGCACATAGGCTTCAAACATCACATCCAGTCCATGAAGTAAGCCTCTGCAATGAAAGCAACACTGGCCAATCACAAATGATCCTCTCGGAAAAGGAGATACTCTTGAAAACTGCTAAAGCTGCTTAAAAGCAGGATACTCATAATGACCGCAAGCAGTTGTGAGCCAGTGGGTTACTGGCTAACATGCAGGGCACTATCACAGACATGATTGTTCCTCTTAATGACCATTACCACTCCAAGGCTTGACTAAACACCCAGCTCTTCACACATAGAATCCAGAATATCATCTCAACATCATCACCCATTGCCAATGCCATCACCTTAGCAAACCCAACCCACTACAGCAGCTAACTATCCAGCCTCAACACTGCCAGGCCCAAGATGCCAAATGTCATGAGTGATAACATCTCAACGTCGACGCCACCTAGTTACAAGCCTTCCTTATTGCTAATGTTGTTACCTTGGCAAACCTGACCGACTACAATGCCCAACTATCCAGTCTCAATACCACCAACAAGCAAGTGACTCCAACTCCACAATCAGGTGTCTCCAAGCATGCAACCTGCTTGGGCTACCACTGTTTCATAGAACAATGGAAACCGGCTACACCAACCTTGTCACCTTGACAACCCACCGCTATCACTTCGGCATACTCAACTTGCTACAAGCATTCCCTTTGCAATCGTCACTGCAGCCATGTTTCATATCTACCAGCCACACCAATCCAACATTACCTTGACTACCAATGAATTGACCCACCACCATGACCTTAATTGACTAACATGTGCAAACAACCAATGCAAGAATTAGGTCAATTCTCAGCACTATCATTACACTTGATGCCAGCCACAGAAAATGACATTTCACCAATTTTCTGACAGCTATGTAAGACACCCTATATATTAAACAAATACATGTTATTCAAAAACTTAATCCTTATTATTCCTTTCCTCTTGCAACCAAATGCTTATTATAACAACTACAAACTTTTTTATTCTAATTATAATCATTTTGTAAAATTTTGAGTTACTTAATCACTATTTTCAGTATCATTTAACAACTAAAATAGTAATATATGTTTGCTTGTGACTGCAAAGAATGGAGAGCTCAGCTGTTAGGTGTGTTATGTATTCCAAGTACAAAAACTAAGGCTGAGAGCAAGGACTGGTTTTCGGACTACAATAGCCATTTTAATGATCCTAGGAGCTCTCTCTACTAAAGCATTGCATTGGGGATGATAAGCTGTTGTGCATAACATATAAAAACCAATTATCTTTGACAATTTGGAGAGCCACTGGCTTTTAAATCTTATATGTCTCTCTGTAATAATATATATCAGAATGCCAAACCACATAATCTACACAACCACAAAGGCCACAGATTTTTACATTTCTTTCAGACATTGGTTGTGTTTCATTTCATTGTTTTGAATGGTCAATGCATATCAGGAGGTATCACTATATAGCATATGGGTTATTATATTGGCAGGAGAGTACCCCTTATATCAATAAAACATCTTAAATCTTACCAAAGGTATTTCAAGTTTGTAGTAGAGCTTTTGTGTATTTTTTTACATTTTTTATACTGTTGCCAGAATGTGTATAATACACAAAATGTTCTGACTATTTCTAACTAATAGTATTTATTTACATTTCATCAGCTTTATGCTGTGCATTGTTTGTCTACTACCACCAAAAATATAAAAACCTTACTGTGGTAAATGTCTACTTTTCATTAATAACAGAGTCCAAATGTTTATGTTTTTGAACAAAGAAATGTACAACTCTCTGACCGACTAAAAAGGGTGTCTTCCCATTAGAAAGTTTGACTCTACACATAATCAAAGAAAAAGAGTTTCTCTTTGAAAGCATGGATTTTTAAAGGGCATCCATCAGCTGCTACTGCTATAATATACTTCCTTTACATTTACGGTGATGGGGTATAAATTTACTATATTTTGTTAGGTTACGTCATATTGCTTCATTTAATGACATATAAACATTTGTTGGATTATATTAGTCATATAGGTCTTATAAAAATTTGATTCCCTACCAAATCTAAGTTCTTGTGCCAAATAAAAAGAACTAGTTAGTAGGAATAGCAAGTCATAATAGGCACAAAACTACAAAACAAGACACAACTACGGCATTTTAAAGGAAAAACATTTATTACACAATTATGAAAAAAGGTACAAATACAAAGTTTGCACAAAAATTTCCTTTTGTGCACCTATTAAGGCAGGATAACAATTTCTGATTGATGTGGGCCCAAAGTCGGGACCACGGAAGGAAAACACGGAACACAGATTAGAGGTAAGAAAGATATATTAAACAAAAGGTTACAAAGATAGTGTAAGTGTAAGAGGAGCTTACTATGTGCTAGTGTCCAATATTGGTAGTCATACGCGGCCGATACTATGGTATTAGAATACTCTCTCTCCTCCTCTTCTTCTCCTCTCCTAGAGTGTTATGTTGCATACTTTATATAGTCCTGGAAGAGTCCATGTTGTAGGTATGTTATGGTCTCACAATACTGATAAAAAGGATTACCATAAAATAATGGCAAAAAATTACGATTTCAGCTTAAAAAAAGACAAGGCTTCAGTAACCATCTCTAGGACAAATAGTGTTGTAGCATACCTAATGGGTATGTCCCCATTCACATAAATACAGTATCAAATGCTGTATGTTTGTCTGCAGTTGGAGATTCATCTCCAGCTGTGCTGGTCAAACTCACTGCCTCAAGGCAGAGAGGATCCCCAGATGAGGCTATGTTGAAGGACAAAGTCTCATCTCAGGAAACAGCTACCCAACCTCATTTTATACGAGGTCTATGGGGAATTTTTGGCCAAGCCTACAGGCTCAGATACTCCACATTAAATTCGGCCTTGTGCCACATCTGACTGCATAGAGAAGTTGGTAGATATCCTGCAGTTGGAGATTCATTGTGGAATTCACTTGACTCACTTCTAACAGTTGACTACATCTTCTATGCATCACTGGCAAATCTTATATATGTTGTTCTTGTCCTAAGTGTTATTATTCATTACCAATCTTCATTTGATTATTCTATTCAGTAACCTTCCTTAGGTTATAACATAGAGTAATTTTCAAAAAGTCTTTTTTAAATTCTGTTCATGCTTGGGGAAATTTCTTTGAATTCTTTTCGTTCTTTATTGTCCAACTGCAGAAGAATTTTCACTTGAACTTCAAAATTCTTCAGTCTCTCTGCAGCTGGCTAGTAACCTTGTGTCTTTTTGATGCTTTCTTCTTGATGTCCAATGCCTTCTGCTCCTTGATGTTGAGTTGCCTTGTCCCCTTGCTTCCAAAAAATCTTCTACCTTCATCCACTGACATGTTCTATTTATTCAGAAATTTAGGCTCACCAGGACCCTATTCAGGTTCTTACTAAGGCTTGAGACAATGTCTCTTATTGGTCAGTATGAAAAAATAATTTTCCATAAATTGGATATATATATCCTTCACAAATATTGGTGGCTTTTAACTGCTGAGCTGAAAAAGATATTCAAGTGTAACAATTTTTTATGCAAATCGCCTGACCTTCATAAAAATACACTTATCTCAAAAGAACATGTACTAAAAACACAACCTAGATAATTAAACATTTATTCAAGGCTAACATTTTAAAAGTAGTAAAAATAAAATTTTTATAGACTCATTTCTAGTAGAACCAAAAAAGGTACTCCTGTCCAGTTTATACTCAAGTGTGCAGTTGCTGTATTATAAACTTCACTGACATGGCATTGTTTATAGTAAGGTTCACCTTGTACAAGGCCCAGGGGCCACTCAAGATAGTGGGTTATGTTAAGAGGCAGTTTATACATATAGGAGGGGAAGATAACAGTTAACCCTAGACTTGAACAGATTAAGATTGTAGTGATTGGGGAAACGTCCTCTTAGGAGTCAGTTCCACAAACCAGGTAAAGAGTTAACAGGTTAATTGTAGAGGGGGAAACGTCCTCTTAGAGTCAGTTCATAACCAGGTAAAGATATGAATAAGGGAAGATAACAGTTAACCCTAGACTTGAACAGGTTAAGGTTGTAGTGATTGGGGAAACGTCCTCTTAGAGTCAGAAACCAGAAAGAGTTACATCCTCATATGGATATGTGTAACAGTTAACCAGACTTGAACAGGTGATCAGAGAAACATCCTCTTGGGTGTCGGTTCCACAGAGCAGTGGCTCACAGGAAGACGCTGTTTGAGTGGAACTTACTTCTCACTGATGGAATGCAGAGGGAATGTGAGTGGTTTGCTACTATGTAAGTAGCAGGGCAGGTCTTAGTTGTGAAAGTTAGACCTGGCAGATCTAAGGGATATAATTCATCCAAGCACTTTCCATGGAAGTAACGATAGAGCAGTGACAGGCTCATCACATCCCACCAGTGAGAGTGAAGTTGAAGGGTAGAAAATAATTTATCACCCACAAGGACTTGGAGATACTTTTAAACTATCAAGACTGAAACATGAGGACTGGGCAGCTCCTGCCCAAATATGACAACTGTACTCAATTTTCTCTGCTCACAGACAACAAAATAACCCATTTTCAAAAAGAATAATCAGAACTAATTAAAAATAGATTGTTCGCAAAAATGTGGAGCAACAAAGGTCCTGGATAAAATCAAATGAACCACTGTTAATGTTATATACTGTACCTATGAACAGGAATGTGTATGTCCCAATCCTCATAAATACATTGGACACTACTGTAAGTGGGGTAACATGCTGTCTAAGTAGTCCACCACTAGCAATGGTTTACTGACTTCACACTGCTGGCGAGTATTGTATTTTGTTGATGTTATAAAAATTACTATTTCATTTTCAATCTCCATTTTTGTTATTCCTCATTCAGTAACCCTTTCTAGGTTACAACAGTTAATACTCTAAAGTGGAAGGGGGTTGCATCCAAAGGAGACAATGCTACATATCGGGTGAGATTAGGGGTTCATTATATATTATGAGCTCTTTTCATAAAATCAGATGTTGAATTCAGGGAATTACCATTTCCTAATTGAATTGGTAAAAGGCAGCAATGATTAAAAGCACCCAAAATTGGCCAGTTAAAAGGGATTGTTTTCCATCACAACAACGCCATACCTCATGTCTCTTTATAGACCCCACAGAAATTGGCACAGCCATACTCACCAAATCTTGGGCATTCAGATTACCTCTCATTTCAATCCCTGCAAATTTTATGAATATGAAGAACTTTAATTCTCTATAAAAACCACTTAAAGTTCATCAGCCACAAAGCTGTCAAGTTCTGTAAAG
This sequence comes from Acanthosepion pharaonis, assembly GCA_903632075.3. Lineage (NCBI taxonomy): Eukaryota > Metazoa > Mollusca > Cephalopoda > Sepiida > Sepiidae > Acanthosepion > Acanthosepion pharaonis. The sequence continues at coordinate 1,170,571 of CAHIKZ030004588.1, read as the reverse complement.
AAAGAAAAAAAATATGCAAGTGATAACAAAGTGCAGAATATAAATAATTCTAAATGTTGCACAGCACTCATAAATCATTGCTAGTTTTTCACCAAGGTCAGTTTGTATTATATTTTATTTTTTAAATATACACACATATTTTTAATACACACACACACACATATATATATATATATATAAATATATATATATATATGATAAATTATATAAATGTTTTCATTGAGTTTATGTATCTTTTTTTTCATTAAGAACAAAACATGAATATTCACTACTGAAATAAAATATCATCTATGGTTTTTTAAGTGTTTGTCTATTTTATTATATATATATATATATATATTTATATATATATATATATATATAATATCATTATATATATTATATATATATAACTATATATATTTTTATGTATCATTAACTCAATTTCACTACTGAATAAAAAGGATTTTATTACAAAATAACTGGGATTTTTCACATTAACTCAATTTAAGACAAAGGACAAAAATAGGCTCAACACTGCACTTGATATGCATGTAGCATTGTCTTCCTATGATCCCAATTGAAATTGGCTGCTTATGAACAAACACATCCATCTCATTAAATGACAATTTTTTCAAATATTATTTATATTACCTTTGTATCAGAATTTCCTTTAAATTTATTTTTCTAAAAGTAATTTTATATTCATACAAATGGATAATACAAATAGATACATGCAATACCAATATGTATGGATCATAAGAAATAATAAATTGTCAATGGTAAATAACTGAACCTAGTGAACAGTTTATCTTTGATTTATTACATGTACGTATAATGGGTCACAAGGTAAAACGTGGTTCTTGTGGGCTGCAGTAAAAACAAGTTTGAAAAATGCTACCTTAGATGGCACGCCATTTAAAATTGTTCAAAGAATCACATACCTTAACTCTTGGGTGTTCATCTTGTTCAATGACTTTGAAGTGAGAGCAACTCTTACTTAGCCAGTAATAATCTGTCGAAATTATGGAAATCCAAACTCAGTTGAAACATCAAGACACATAACTTCCTGTCTACAGTAGAGTCAGTTTTTTTGTATGTAAGCAAGACATGGACTACTAATGAAAACCTTCTGCAGTCGGCTGGATGGATGCTACACTAAAATGTACTTAATATATACTGGAGTGCTAAACTAACAAACAAGCAATTCTATAGAAAACTAATCCTAGTCTGAAAGAATATAGCATTCAGAAGGATGAAGCTTGCTAGACATTGCTTTTGCTCTTCAGAAGAAATTGAATCAAAACTTATGGTAACCATCTATAGGATGAAAAAATAGGGGCTATCTAAAATCTGGATGAACTGTAAACAGTTACAATGGATCAGAACAATTGAAGATGTGCTTGATATTTCAATGGAAGAGTCGGCAAAACTATCAAAGCTCACAAGAAAATTAAATTTTGGCTTAAATGACCCAAATGTGAAAAATTTAATTTTCTTGTGAGCTTTGAAGAAATAAAAAATACATATGTTATTCTGCTTTCACAATTGAATACATGGTAGATGATACTCAGCTTTTGTGCATATACATGTTTGTGTGGACATGATTACTAGAGTTGGTGATATGTGTGTTTTATGTTGTAGTTTTATTGAAGTTATATTTTGGAATATAGTTTGATTTCATTAAGAAATTGTAAGATATTATATGGATTAATGTCCAGTATTTACATTAGTCGGACTATTGTCCTCATCTTTGTTGCCATATTTGTCAGGTTTTTGGCGTTTATGCGAACCAACCCTTCTTCAATTGGTTGGATTTTCCTGAACCCTTTATTTTAATCACTCCTCTGAAAGTTCTCCACTGCCATGTTTGAGGAATTGAACTTCCTCTTGGGTCTTTCACTGATCTAATTCAATGCCTTTATCCACTGTGCCATGTGTCCTTTGGATAAAGATTCAATCCTGGTTAAGGCAGGGAGAACTTTCAGAGGGAAAATTAGCAGGAGATAACTGATAACTGACATCCATCAAACATGGCACGTGAAACTAGAACAGTCCCCCAGTGATCGAAAAATAAAGGGTTCAGTTTGAAATTCCAATCACCTGAAGAAGGCCAGAGCGCATAAACGCCGAAACGCTAGACAAATATGGCGACAAAGATGAGGACAATAGTCCGACTAATGTAAATACTGTACATAATACCTCATCTCAGAAATATAGACAGACTCTGATGGATTAATGTCATGAATTAGTGTAATGTATTAATGTAATTAATGTATGGAGAATTGAAAATAGGAAAAAGACTGCAGTACAAGCTGAAACTTCATTACAAAGATTACCTTAAAGAATCACTATACAAATGCAATATTGGTTTGAATAACTGGGAAATTCTAGCTAAAGACTGGGTTTCTTGGGAAGATTGTATTGCTGATGGCATCAAGATCTTTGATGAGGCATCACAAAAATATGCAGAACTGAAGAGGATCCCTGAATTGCTATGAGGTGCCAACGCAATCAGATATATCTGTCCAGGGTAGGTCTGTTCAGTCACCAGAAATCACATTAACACCAACAGTCTATTGTATATGATGATTTTGTAAATGGCATGCTTTGAATGCCCAACCTGTACTAGGGTGAGAAAGTCCAGATCAGGCCTGACAAGGCATATCAAAAGACACATTGAAAGTGATGATGTTCAAAATCAACTTCCACCACTCGGAGATGATTTGACATGCCATATATGTAACAAGAAATGTAGATCAATGGCTGACTTTATGAGCCACTGTCGTTCCCACAACAAATGAATGCATTGTTGTTGGCGGGGTGTAATTGGTTTAATTAATTTGTTTGGAGATTCACTATTTGCCCATAGCTGGGACCCTAACAGGTCCTACCACCCTGGGTTAGGGTGGACCTGGGAACAACAGCATAGTCCCACGTTCCTCACAGTCTCCATTCTTCTAATAAACTACCGCCTTTTGGCTGGGGGTTTTGACAATTAATGGATCTCTTTCTTGGTGGAAGACTGAGATTCGATCAAGCTTTGACTAGCTTGGACTGGCTTCCCTGACCTGTTAGGACAAGTTATGACCAGCTTTGACTAGGCTCTGACCAGCTTGGACAAGTTAACCAAACCTGACCAGTGGCTCAAAACACTGGTCTCCCACGTTAATCGACCTTGTGTCATATCTTGATTTAGTGGGAATTGATTCTTCTAAATCTGGCATGAACTGCCCAGCATATAGACCTGGTGTCAAAACTTGTGTCAAGTTGGTTGACTAGCAAACTTCATGAACTGCCCATAGGCTGGTTTGAGTGTTGGCAAGTGAGTCCTTTTATGCGTCAGGGTGGATCCATCACAGCATTTTTGTCATGCTTTTGCTTTTGCAGCAACATTTGCGATTGGCTCTGATGTTTAAATTTTATTTTTGGGGAATTTGTTTTGTGAGCCAGATGCAATGCTCAGAGTCCCTGCACAGAAAGTGGCTTTTTTATTTTTTATTTTTGCTTTTGTGGCATTCACATCTGGCCAACAGGTTTTGGTATGAAGAGATTCAAAAAGAGGTTTAATTTGAAGCAGAGAGGCAGAAGGAAACTGCATCCAGAATTAGTTTATTATCTCTTCTATTTAATAGTATGTTGTTTATAGAGCATTTCTGAGTGTTATAAACACATGTATGGTAGTACAGAATAACAAACAAAGCAACAGTATCACTGATGAAGCAAAAGGAAAACACAATTGTAAGTATGAAATTCTTTTGTTTTGCCAATACAGTGAATATGAGCAAGGGAGGCACATTGAAGAATGGATAGAATTGGTGAAGCCTGGAGTTGATATGTTTCTTGGGTTGGTTGACTGAAGTCATTGTGGTGATGTCAGGAGAGGTCAGGAGTGGATCAGTGAAGCTTGCCAAACACTGAGAATCTGACTCAGTTGTTTATGAGCAGTTTTCTTAAAAGCAAATTGTAGTGGCTCCTAGACTCATCTTTTGTTCATGATTTTTTTTTTTTTTTGCAATGATGTTTGTAATTGGCTTATTTTATGTTGTTATTTTATATTTTTTGAGGGGATTTATTTGGTGGACCGGATATGATGCTTGGAGCCTCTGCACAGGTGATGACTTTTATTATTTTGTGTTTTGCTTTCTTAGCATTCACATCTAACTGACATGTACAGTGAATCAGAAAGAGATCTAATTTGAAGTGGAGTATAACATGAGTTTGCTTTGGTAAACAGAAAAGAAGTTATTCTCAAGCATGAGGATGCAAAAGTGAATTCAGCCAAGAAAATCTCCCAAAAAATAAGAACTTAAGGATGGGAAGTTCTTCGGCATCCAACATAATTTTTTATATATATTTAACCCCAGGCAAGGCTGGAGTGCCACTAGCACGCAGGTGCCTACAGAGAGTGAAAGTGAAGGAAAAGACTGTATATAGTAGGGATTGAGGAAATTATAAAAATCAACAAAAGATGGCGATTGGCGTTGCATTTAAATTTTTGAAGATTATAGTTATCAGGGAAGCAAGTGAGTGAAAGGGAGTTCCATTGTTGGGAAGTGCAAGAAAAGAAACTGTTGGAGTAGAAGTGGCAGTTGCATTAAACTATTTCAACAGTAAAAGGGTGGGACCTAGATGCTAATTTAGTGGCACACTTAAATTCATGGAGTCGGAGCATCATGGAAGATAGCTCATCAGAAAAGTTGCCATGAAAATATTTGTAGAAAAGACTTACCAAATTTAGGATGCACAGATTTTCAATCACAAGAACATTTAAAAGATTCAGAACATTCAGAAACAAATCAACTGAAAACTTGTGGGGTGGGAGTTAGAAACTCTGCAAATCAAACCAAAAAAAATAAGATTGTTGGGATGGGAGGTTCTTCTACATCCTCCATACTCACCAGATTTAGCAGCCATAGATATTTTCATTTGTTTTGATCACTAGAACATTTCAAAAGTGGCAGAAAATCTAGAAACAAAATAACAAACATATTAGGAACCCACCCCTGAAAAGAAAATTAATTACAGTTTTGATAAATTATATTTAAATAAACTTACATGACATTTGTTTTTATATCCTTTCTGGTAAAACATTTTCAAATGTCTTAATATTATTGACTTTGATTTTATGACTTGTACAAACCGCTTTATAAGTTAACAATTGTTTTCAATTTTAGCTACTAATTTTCATTTAACTTTTTAGTTACTTTTTATAACAATTTTACTCAATCTGTCTGACTGGCAATGAGTAAAAGTAGATAAAAGATGAAATTGGAAAAAACAATTAGTCAAAAAAAAATTATTAATAGCAAAATATACTCCAACTAAAATCTTTTGTGAACAAATTTGTCATATTTTTCTTTCAAGTTACTATTTTTAACTTTATTATTATATAACTTATTTTATTATAAAAATTTCCCACACTCTAAATTTGCAAAGTTTAGCACTAAGGCTTTGTTTTGTGTCATTGATGGTGCTTCCACAATGTTTCAGCCAATTCAGTCTACAGCCTTCATCAGGTGTATAAAGCTATCTTCTGTAATTCTTGGAAATGTTATTAACATTCCAAGTTTTTTTCAGACAAATGAATTCCTTCTTTGTGGCATGAATGCTGTTACCATTTAAAAAAAAAAGAAAAGAAAAAAGATAGCTATCTCTTTGCTTACAGATTATGCACATGCAAATGACTGTAGAATGGCTCGGCTGAGACTATACAGTTATAATGACATCAATGTCCGTCTGAAAATCTCTACTCCATTTGTATTGCATATTTCCTGTTTTTAACAAATTTCTATGTATACAGTAGAAAATAATCCAGTCATTTAGGGATTATTTTAATTTTAATACAAGATTTCAATATATATATATATAATATATGTTATATATATATATATATATATATATATATATATATATATATATATATATATGAATGGAATCAAATATGGATCACATCTCGCAGAATGATAAGATAAAGAACAACAAGGAAATGTTTATAAATCTGCCATGTTTGATTTTTATTAATGATTTATCAGAAAATGAGTATAAAGAAAGAAAAAATTCTGATGAAGTTTTAATAAAAGTGAAACATGTAAAATGTTTCCTATTTGTTTATTATATCATTCTCTCAAATTCTGATCCATATTTGAACACTATATATATATATATATATATATATATATATATATATATATATAGAATGCCCCTTTTTCTTTGAAAGAGAAGGGAAGACAAGATAATAACAAAACAAAATTAAAATGATTTATATATATATATATATATATATATATATATAAAATAAAAAGTGAACATAGAAGTCCACACTTAGAGGCAATAGTCTGTTTCATGCTAGATGCAATCGTCAGGCCACCTGATGATTGCATCTAACATGAAACAGACTGCCACCTCTAAGTGTTGACTTCTATGTTCACTTTTATATTTACACACACTCTATCTGTGATACTGAAGCACTTTATCCCATAAATATAGCACAAGACTATATTATCTTTATATATATATATATATTTATATATATGTATATATATTTTTTTCATATTTATTTATTTCATTTAGATATTTATATATATTATATATATTTATATTATTTATAAATCAATCATTTAGATTTTACCAATTTCTATATATAAATAGATATATATATATATATATATATAAAATATAGAGAGAGAGAGAGAGAGAGAGAGAGGGGGTATTTGGGAAGCAATTCTGGGGCTTTGAAAATGGCTAGTGGTGTTAGATGAAAGTACTTAGACATGAGTAATTTCATATTCCAATACCAACTAGAAATCTGAAAGATTATTAGAAGTGTTGAAAGGATAAAAAAAAAAGAATCATCAAAATGGAACTTATGCTGTTTTAAATGAAACTTGTATATTTGTTTATATATATATATATATATATATATATATATATATAAAATGTATGTAATATGCATAACTAAACATGTGTAAGTGAGACTCATATGCTTAAGTGAAAGAGTGAGGTAAAAAAAAAATTGTTTTTCAAGGTGATCTCTGGAGAATGCAAATTCTCTAATGTAAAGAGATTATTTTAGTTATATACCCAAATAACATTTTTGCCATAACCTTTGAACTTTAGGAACCAGAATTATGACCTCTTGAAAAGCTAAAAATAGATGAAACATTAATGCAGTATGGTGTAATGGAATTGCACACAACAGACACTACATCTTTGTACATAATGCATTAGGATGCATCAAAAGTAGTTTCCTTCTACATGCTTTATTGCACTCTCTCTCTCTCTCTCTCTCTCTCTCTCTCTCTCTATATATATATATATATCTAAAAGGCAGGATGTGTGTGTGTGTGTGTAACGGATGCATGGCACCAAAATGTACATGCACATGCTCCAAGTTAGCGGGAAGGCCAAGAATGACCTTGTATTCCCCAACACCTATCGATAGTGGAAATAATTGATTTTTTTTCATGCTTCTACGGCAGTTTTCATGTAGTTTGTAGCCATTTTCTACTGGCCAGAGTGAGAGCCTATAGCTGGCTGCCACAAATAGTCAGGAAGATTCTATTGGCCAGCATGAGAGCCAACAGCTGACTGACATGAATGTTAACTAGCATGCTAGCATGCAAAAAAATCGATAGCTGCATTCGTCACAAGCGGGAAAAATTTAAGTCTGCATGGCACTTTACTTCAATTGGCTCATTCGCTTGCTTAAACTCAATGTTGATTCTGATTCCGCAGAACTGGGTTGGGCATGAAAAAGTATTTGTTGTTAACATTCTTTTTTCATTCAGTTTTTCCAGTAATGAGTCATTTTTTAAAGCTGATCGTTTTGTGTTCATTTTGTTTAGTTCTTTTTTCGTAACAGATTTAATGTTTAGTATAGAGCCTAGAAAAAATTCGCAGTGTGAGATAGACAAGAAGTAAGGCATGTAGCAACATCAGCATGGCAAAGGGCACTCCTTTAAAGGCAAGGAAGGGAAAAAATATTTTAAGTGATTGCTGTATGAGTCGTACGATTTTTGAATCAAGCACGGGCAACGCCTGGCCATGCTGCTAGTATGGTCCATGCTGCTCTATTATATATATATATATATATAGAGAGAGAGAGAGCTTTTGATGATCTTTTATGAGAGCTTTTTCTTTTTAAATACTGCTCATTGAATTCTGTTCTACTTTGTATTTTAAAGCATCTAAATCTATCACTGATTGTTATCTATTGCTAAGTTTAATTTCAAAGGAAAAGTCGCCATCAGTAGTGGTGAGAGTGGGGAGGCAGCTGTCACAAAAATCCAAGAGGCCTCAAGAAAATACTTTTCGGGGTTTTGGTGGGTGCTTTTTTACAAAAAGTAGAGAGCAAAATTACAAATCGGTATTTTCTTAAAAAAAATACGAAGACTAAAACCAGTTCCAAAGTAGCTTAAAAGTTCATTTTTCGAATTTTTATTTAGAAAAATGCACAATGAATTTCTCAAAGTCTAATTCTCATGCTGAATCACATTCGATTGCAAGGGTTGCCAAATAAGACACGCTCTTTAAAAGTCTTGTAAGACATGCAAGGTCGAGTTTGTTTGTCCCAGCATCTCTCTTTCTGACCAGGGGCCTCAAAATAATCTGACCTTGGAAATTCTACATCCTTAAAATGCTTAAACAAGTTTAGAGTATTATACTCTGATATTGCTTCATTTCTAACCAATTGCCAAATTCTACAACTTGTTTTAAAGTCATTGACAGACTTCATAAAAAGAATCTATAATAACAAACAATATCAATAATACAGTCGAGTCATAGATAGTTTTTAAATGTGTACAAGAAATAAACTTTAGAATAAAGGTCCGTAAAAAAGGAAAACACTTTCAATACATCCTGATATATAATAATTATATATAATTTTTTTATAAATACTTTTGGAAAAGTCTGAATCCATCTCCCCTGAGCTAAGAGATTAATAGCTGGGTAGACTGGGCTTTCAAGCTTTGGTTGTTAACCAAACTAGAAGAGAGGAAACTCTAAATTCAAAATTAGATATAGAGCTAGCAATCTCACATTGTAAAAATCTAGTTTCTATGGATGCCACACCAGCAATGATGTGAGTGACAAGGATGTGGCTCCATAGGAAAGTGTCTACAGGGTAAACCTACAGAGATAGTTTCTAAAGAAGTAATGAATATTTTTATTTATTAATCTGACAGATTTTATCACTTTAAACATTTATTTATTAAACAGTATATTGATTTTTGTCTACTGGCTTGAATATTCGAGAAATCTTATTAATGAAAAATACACGCTCTCCAAAAAGATTTGAACCTGCATTCTCCTGTCATTAGATCTGATGTGCTTTAACTGACTCAGCCATGAAGAACATTTGCTTATCAAGCAAGGCTGCATAGTGTCATTAAGCAAAATCCTTCTTGTCATAGACTCTTGAAATTTCATATCTGCTCATTTTTGTATTAAATAACATTTAAAGTGATAAAATACAGAGAATATCTATAGATAGGTACCTCCACGAGATCGCTAAAAAAAGAGCATAGCATGATGAAAAAGACACCAAACTTGATGAAAACAAAATTTTATTGTCTAAATGTTTATGCTATTATATTAAGAGGAAAGATCAAAGTATTTTTGGGGTATTTTTTTACATTTTTTAATCGTTCTGGGCACATCCAAAATTTTTGTTAAAAATCTTGTTTTTTTGAGTCAGCAAAATTAACAGATGGCAACTATTTTTTTTCCATTTTATAAAAAAATGAAAATCTCAGTTTAAAATTCTTTTAAATATCAATTATCATTTTTTCAAAACTTATTTTAAGAAAATCAGAAATTATAATGTTTATTTAAAATATTTTGAACCAAGCTTCTGCGCCAAAAAGATGTAATTTGAAAATAAAACAAAGCAGGTCATAAACTTTGACGTCCCTTGACAGGTGATGAATGACATATTGACAGATTCTGTGAGGATAATTTGTTCTACGGAAGGAGAAAAGTGAAATCATTTACATTTAAGTGAACAAATTATTTACCTCGTTATTTCTAAGGAAAACTTTCAGCGCTCTGATTTTTTTTTGCTTTTTGTACTTAGTTTTCACCTTTACGTTTACGATGCTTTATGGAAAATATATTATAAAGAAATTAAAATAAGACTGTTAAGAGTGAGATTAAATTTTATAAGAAAGCTATCTAATTAATTTATAGGTACCTTTCTTATGAAATTTTATCAGAAGTGTATATAAAATACTATAATTTTATGTATATTTACTACATTTTACTGTGTTATTTGTATTTCCATTCATTTTATTATTAATTTTGATATTTCATTTATGGAAAAAATGCCATAACTGAGATTAATATAAAAATAAGATCATATAAATTTCATAATATAAGTTGAAATTGAAAAATCAAATAAACTTCTCCACACGTGTTTCACAAAAGTAAAGGCCTTAACAGCGGAGAACAATGCTTAACTCAAATAATTAATTAATTGTATTCTGGTTGGTTTTCCATACTTTATAATTAGAGCCCGATTATAAACACAAAATTACATTTCTTAATTACTGCAGGTCTTCTGATTAGTCAAAATGATACAATTTACAATGCGCTAAAAAAAGATCTATCTCATAAGGACACTTACGAAAATGGATGCGGCTTTTAACTAATTTTATAATATTTTAACAACTTAAATGTAAAAATCTATTATAATTAAAAAATAACAAATAATTGTTTTAAAAATTCATTTTTCAGCAAAATATTTTTTTGCTTTCAGAAAATATTGTCCATATTCATAAAAACAACTAAAAGCAAATAAGAACATTTGAAATTAAATAATATATTTGTTTTATTGAGTTTTGTATCTTACAATTCAATGCTGATTTTCAGGTAGGGGGTCCAATTAAAAACAAAAAAAAACATGATTTGCATTCCTCAAAGCCTTGTGTTTTTAACTATTGTAATTACTAAAGTGGACTTGATTGAATTTCTAGAGTTTTCATAAAATTAGTCATGGTGGGGGGGGGTAATAAATATAAAAAAAATATTTCTGCCATGACTTTAATAAAAAAAACATATTCATAATAATTTCAATCATCTGTGAATAGTTTCTGAAAGTTTCATTAACATCTGACAATTATTTTTATTTTTGCAAGATTTTCCAAATTAATGTATGTCATACAAAAAAAAAACGTGCTAAAAATTGTATATGTTAATTTACTAATTTCGGTGATACAAAGAGAAACAAGGATTTTTAAATGAAAATTCAGATTGTTCTAAAAAGGAGGAAAAATTTTTAAAAATAATTAAAATGAACTTTGGTCTTTCCTCTTAATAAACATTTAGATGATAAATTTTTGTTTTCATCAAGTTTGGCGTCTTTTTCATCATGCTATGCTCTTTTTTCTATAAATGTGTATATAAAAAAAGCTGTGGAGTAAAGGGCTATAAAAAATGAAAATACTTTTGATACACCCTAATATATAATAATAATATTAATCAGAGTCATATTCTTTAGATATGTACATGAAATAAGCTTTGGAGTAAAGGGCTTTAAAAAGTGAAAATATTTTTGATACACACTAATATATAATTCTTTTTTTTCCTTATGCAAACTCAAACACCATTAACTAGTTGCTTCCATTCCTTTCTGTCTAAACCCACGTAACGTGCGATTATGGAATGAGGAATTGGAATTACCAGTCATACTGTTTATCAATTAATTTCACACTTACATTGTAAGTACAGTTCAGTACTAGTCGTTAAAATGCATACTAGCAACTGAAGTATTTAGTTAACTAGAATTCCTTGTATTTGACTATGTCACTTATCGTCTGCCATTGGTCACTGCATATCAAATCAATGTACTGGTTTCTTGATGTTTGCCTATCTGTACAACTGGAAAGCTGCTGCCTGCTCCATGTTTTTGTCATTGCATTTTACTCATCTAGGTGACTAAGGTCTCATCTGGTTCATACCTATTGACCAGTCTGGCTAAGTTTAACCTGAAATGAGACAAACTGGTACCAGTAAAGCTCTCTAAGTTATACAGGTTGCAGTAGAAATACCTAGCAAGGCCAGTGCAAAGCTCAGCCCCCCCCTACCTCTACTGCATCTCAATTCTCATAAGGTAGTAGTCCTATAAAATACAAATTTTATCGTAACCTAATTATGTACAATAAAGGTTCATATACAATATAGGTGAACAATACAATTAGAAAAATTGAAAATAAATCCAATGTATCTAAATACAAATTCGAGACATACCATAATAGATGATTCCATCTTAAATAAATCAACAATGTTTTGGGGCAATTTTTAACATCAACATGAGATTTCTCTTGTTAAAAAGTTGAATAATTTTAACACATTTCTCATCATAGATAAAAATAGTGAATTTTATATTCCGTGCTTTTCAAAACAAATTCATGGATTTGGACAAAAAAGACCCCCAAAATGATATCAAGATCCACAAAAAGTTTTCATCATTTTAGTTGTGCTTAGTTTAATTTGCATATGAAATAAGTGTTGAAGTAAAGATATGGAAAAATGTAAATACTTTTGATATGCCCTAATAATAAAATTATATCTACATTTCATATTTCATATGGTGCAATTAAATTTAATTGCAATCTTCCTCTAAGACAAAACTGACCTTTTATAAACTGCAGTTAATTACTGAAGAGAGATTCAACTTTTTCATGGGTTGATGTCTTAAAATTCAATAACTGAAATCATTTTTTATTGATGAAAATGAAAAATCTAATTTCAGATATTCCCCTCCCCCCCTACAAAATGCTTTTAATTCCTTGAAATTCTCTTTAATTTTAACCCCACCTTGAATAGCAGCTAAATTGTGCTCTTGTCAATTTCAGAATTGTTTTTTTTTTAATCATATCACCCCAAGCAAAGCAATAAAGTCTCTAAGATGCAAGGGGTTACTGAGTGGGAGAGAATATAAAAAAAGTATACTATTAAAGAGACAGAACAATAAAAGAGTAAGAATTAAGAAGACGGAAGATAATGATTGACATTGCATTTAAATTTTTGAAGATTAAAGTTGACTGGAAAGCAAGAAGCTGGAATAGATTTTTACACGTGAGTAGTGCAAGAAAAGAAACTGTTAGCATAGAACTTATGGTTACACCTGGTCATTTTAACTGTAAAATGATGAGACCTTACCACTAATTTAGTAATGTGCTTAAATTCATAAAGTCTAGGTACCATATTCATCAGAGCAACTACTATAAAAGTATTTATAGAAAAAGCACAGAGAATCTACATTAAGGCAGTGGGAAAGTGACTGAAGCCAAAATGCCATGTCAGGATTAATAACATTGCTGATTCTTCTTTGGATTTTATCAAGAATCTCTAAATATATATCAGGAGCACCAGATCAGATTTGGCAGTAATATTCCAAAAGCTGTTTTGTATTTTTTTCATGAATGATGTGTAATATTCTTTCATAAGATTGATGACGGAATAATTTCAATGTAAATATAAGAGACAATTTATAATTTTATTTAACTTTTAAAGAATTAGACCAAATATCTTGACTTTCATTTTGTAATGAGATACAAATCAAGGGAAATGCCACAAGTTGAAGATTTTCTATTTTAATAGAAATTGGATAGGAAGCTCAAGTCATTTTTTGTTGAGTTTATTTATTCAGAAAACTAATCAGAATAGAAAGATTATACCTAGAATGGGGAAATAAAATTATTTGATTAAGTTGCTATCACAGGCTCCAATATAGACAATTGACTTACTGTAAACCATGGCATACTTATTGATTAATTGATTTGTTTTTTATGACTTATCAACCCTTTTGCATGTTATTTAAAGTCAGCAAACATTTTGAGATTGTAAGAGTTTTTTGGACATAATAATTATTTACTGATACAAGTCCTACTAATTAACCAATAGCTGGAGAGACAAGAGATGGATTCATACCTTTGCCAAGAGTATTTGTGTGTTAGTGAATATAATGAAACTAACTGGAATTGGAACTTGGCACTTTGATTTCCAATTCTGAGCCATTATTCTTTGCAGCACCTGGTATTCCAAAATGGTCACCCATCTACATACTGACCAAACTTGATATTGCTTGACTTTGGAAATCTTGCAAGAACAAGTGTTTCTATATGATATGGCTGTAAACCATGGTATATTCAGTCAGGAGAACATTTTTTTTTATTATGGAAGAGTTCTAAGGAAAGCTATGATGTCTATCATTTGATATAAACATAAGGTTTTTAAAGAGTCACTTATTTGTTGTAGACAAGAGAAGTGGCAGTGAATGTGGTCATGCAGGACACTAACATCAGCTGAAGGCAGGTTTAAGGTTCTGATTTATAGATTCAGGATTGTCCCACAGAACAATAGCCTCATGGATTAAATCATTACCATCTTTGATGGCATATAAGGCACACCTTTTTTTACTAAAAACATCTTTTAAAATTCCCCTGTGCCTCATATACCATATGCAGATTTACTAACTTTACTAATTACTAATTTTTTCTTGATTTGCCCTGCTGAAATTGGGGTGCATCTTATACACCCGTGTGTCTTATATGCCATTAAATATGGTAATTCATAAATTTAGTGGTATAGTAATTGTGGTTTCAGTCCCTGAGTCAGGTAGTACAGACTTAGACTTGTAGGGGAATTATAACTCTGAATAAATAATTATAAACACCCTAACATTTATATATATATATATAAAAATACTTGCAAAAATGATAAGCAGCAAGACATGGAAATCACAAAACAAGAATTATTTATTATCTGGTTGTTATGTGGTGTTGGAGACACAAGAGACAGTAATACTGAGTAAAATTGTGAGTTTGGGGTCAAATGTAGATTAAATAAGGATTGAAATCTGACAAAATGATAAGATAACAAATAAATAAAATGTATACAGTTTCTCTTTCTTTTCTTTTCTTTTTTTATAGATGTGTGTAATGAGTGTCCAGATAATTTAATTGGAAAATATGAGAAGTGTCTGGAGTTTTTTACCCCAAATTTTGTTGACTGTTAAGAGATAAAGGTTACTATTATGGTTTGATAAAGGAAAAGGAGCTGAAATTTTCATTGATGCATGTGTCAATGGCCTGTCTGTATTGACTGCTAGTCCAATAGTGAGAATGTTACAACTTTGTGTATGTGAGGAGGAAAGTGGGATAGTTTCTGAATGGTTCAGAAAGAGTGAATTAATGATAATTAATTGTTATAATTATTTTATTATAATTATTTTTGACACTATTCTGAATTTTTATTTTTTTATTAACATGACACAGTGACAGTATAATTCATTTTTTATTTATGCAATTCTTTATGGACATGACAGACTCAGTGGAAAGCAATACCAAATGAGGACAAGATAATATATCCCTAGACATGAAGCAAGAACAATCAAGGGTTCACTTCAAAATTTCCTGAAGGATATATAGATCAACAGGCACCTGAAGAAGGCTAATAGGAACAACAGCTGAAATGTTGTGATAGCAACAACAAAGATGAGGATATTAGTCCAACTCCTCATCCCAGAAATTTAGACAGTCATTACCAGAAAGAATGTGAAAAAGTTACTGATCCTATTACAACCACCTAGATTTGCAGAAATATTCAACTGCAATTTTTTCTGTCTTAGAACTTCTTTCTATAAAGCAGATTAGAATGATTATCTGTACGCTACTTCTGCTTCAGCCCACTTTATTTAATGAAATAAAAGTTAGAAATATTAAATAGATTGTTACTGGTTCCAAGCTAAGTTTCCAGTATAAAGTTTCACCAACCATATATTTAGGATGGGACTTTTACATTTTCAACCTTCAGTCTTAGAATCTAACTATTAACCTATATTCACAGATGCTTAGTAAATATCAAAGTGATTTAAGGCTAATTAATATTTTGTCAAGTATGGCCTACCATATATTTTGAAAATTGCTTTTGATATATGAGAAGAAAAGTGCAGAATATAAACTTTATGAAGTTTATAGGTTTCTGTTTATGAAAATCTTCAAAGTAATGCATAACGTTTCTTGTTTGCCATCAAAGAATGTCAAATAGATGCATTTCATTCCAGCATTTCTTCTTAAGGATGTTATAGAATTTAAAATTTTTTTTTTAATATACAGTAGAATTTTCAAGTTTAATTTTATATAAAAAGTTAATGTCCAAAAATTACTACTTAAAATAAGAAAAATTGACTATACCTCTCTTTTAAATGAGAGATATGGTGGATTAGATTAACTGATTCAATTCAAACTACTGTCCTCATCTTTATCACCATATTTATTGTATGCTCCAGTCTTCTTCAGGTGGTTAGAATGTCAAACTGAACCCTTTATTTCACTCACTGGGATAGACTGTTCTAGTTTGATGGATGTCAGTTATCAGTTATCTCCTGTTAATCCCCTTCTTCAAGTTCTCCACTGCCTTAACCAGGTATTGAACTCACACTCTTTGGGACCTGTCACTGGATCTAACCAACACCTTTATCCACTGTGCCATGTGTCCTTGAGGACATCTGTGTATGAATTTCTGGGTATTATAAACCTAATGTCTTCAGCAGTCATTTTTTAACAGTGCTCATATTGCAATTTTTGCTGTTATTATATTATGTTTTTACCAGAGCTCATATTGTAAACTTAATGAATCAGCACATGTGCTAGGCCACACAAACCTCCTGAGCAGACCAAGCATAGAAATGAATACAATATGGGAACCAGTAATAAGGAGTGCCAGAGAAAAGCGATAACAACAACAAAAGTTGCAATATGATCTCTGGTAAAAACATGCAATGTCTTAGTGGTATAAAAGTCTCTCTGAGAACAAAGCATGTTTGTCATTCCTTTTCATGTTAGTTATTCTGTTCTGTCTGTGAAATACAGTTTTATTATATTATAATATTATATAGCTCTCTCCCATTATAGTAAAAATGATGTAAAACTGAAATAATAAAAAAGGTTTATACACAATATTCCCAAGTAAAGTGTTAAGAAAAGTTGAATGAAAATTCTGAGTGATGTCATGATAAATTAATTTCAGTGTATATGGCATGACAGGTCTTAGCTGTGATGATCAGAGGGAATGAAATATGAACAATGGACAACTGTAAACAGAGTGAAGAATATTAGTATAACGAAATAATGTTAAATATCAATGATAACATGAGATTTAATCTCTTGTATTTAACATGCCATTTCAATTCCTGACTTTGTCAATTGTTCTGGCCAGAGTGTGTGGTGTGGCTCCATGAAGCTTTCATCCAGTCATGGACATTACATTCTCTTTTACAATATCTGGGAGACTCTCCAGTCACTGCTGGGGTTGGTGTTTCTTCTTTGGATTTTATCAAGGAGCTCAAGACACAGGGGTACCAATCATATGTGGCCATATTCTGAGCATGGATGAATGGTAGCCTTATAGATATGTAAGATAAATTCTGGAGAGAAACATTGTCTTGCATGACTTAGTGAACTAACTTTCTTAGCAGCTGACCTAGCAATGGATTCAATATTAATATAAAACATATAAAGAGTGTAAGAGACAGTTTATATCTAAATATCTGAGATGGCAAGGTTTTGTCATTTTTTTGATAATTTCACCCCAAGCAGAGAGTGAAAGTGAGAG
The DNA here is from genome assembly GCA_903632075.3 of Acanthosepion pharaonis. NCBI lineage: Eukaryota > Metazoa > Mollusca > Cephalopoda > Sepiida > Sepiidae > Acanthosepion > Acanthosepion pharaonis. The sequence continues at coordinate 1,152,973 of CAHIKZ030004588.1, read as the reverse complement.
AAAAGACTGAGTATAGGGAGGATTAAGGAAAGGACAAAGTTGAACAGGATTCAAGAAGATAGCAAATGGCAGTTAAGATTGCATTTAAATTTCTGATAATTGCATTCATCAGGTAAACAAGTAAATGGAAGGCAGTTCCAGAGGTGGGAAGTACAAGAAAATAAACTGTTGGAGAAGAAGTGGCAGTTGCATTTAACTATTTCAATAGTAAAAGGGGGGGACCTAGATATCAATCTAGTAGCATGCATAAATTCACATAATTGGGGCACCAGAGAAAAAAGCTTGTCAGTTGCCATGAAAATATTTGAAGAAAAGACAGAAGGAAGCCATGTCATGTCAGTGAGAAAGTGACTGAAGTCAAGATGCTAAGTCAGGATCAATTATATTGCAGATCCATCTTTGGATTTTGTCAAGAACCTCAAGATGAATATCAGGAGCACCAGACCAGATATGGCAGCAGTATTTGAGTATTCGATGCACAGACAAATGTTAGATTTGTGAATATGCAAAATGAGAGAAAAATTTTCTGACCCAACTTTACTTATAGTAGATGCAGCTATTGATTCAATGTAGTCACTCTATTTCAAGCCAGTTGAAAACAAAAGACTAAGAAGGTACAATGTGTTTCTCTCCAGGAGAACATCATTATTTATGTCCTGACTAGTCCTTATATTTATTATCATTATCACAAAATTTCAGTCGTTATGGCCTCCTGCTTTCTTCAAGTTTCTGTTTCATTTATGGTGGTAGATTATTCTTGTTCTGCTGTCTATATCTAAGGATATCTCATCATATATATATTTTTTTTTTGGTCAGTTTATTGCTTGTCTTCTTTCTATTGAGTGAGTAATTGTGAGTTCAATCCTTGGGCTTGGTTACTACCCAGCCCAAGAATTGAAGTCACAATTACTATGCCACCAAATTCACAAACCAACACTTACTATTAAGAGTATAAGGGACAGATAAAAAAAAAAAAAGCTGATTTCCCCTAAGATGGTCATGTGACCAAATATACTAAAGGTTTGGTTGGGGAGGGGGGGATTTTATAACAGCTCCCTACATCAAGGGGTGACCAAACAAGAATAAATATAAGGTACTAAAAAGGGAAAATGAAAAGAAGGGTGCCAAAATAATTTTCCCATTTTTATTACAAGGCAAAACAACAACACCTCATGACATAAATGTAAACATGGTCCTTATGGTAGATGAGGTTTATACTCAGTAAGTTTATTCCCTTTGAGCTAAGATGAGGTGAGGTTGCCAATTATGAGTATATATCTTCGTTCCCCATGCTGTGAGTTGAGACACCAGTCCTAACACATGTACAACCTCTCCCCGGGACCAGACTGACTCTATTTGTGTCAAGGGCCCCATTCATCTCAATCGTCCTTACTATTTTATGAGCATTAACTTACCTCAACTTACCTGCTCGCTAGGTGGAGAGTTCTATCTAAAAGCCTACAGCTCCATCTTACATACTGTGTTTCTCTTTTGTTTTAGAGGAGACAAACATCACTGATATGAAATAGATTTTGTTTTATTTCTCTTACCTATAAAAAGAAATAGCAAAATTATATATGGATTGACACTAAATTTACTGAAAGAAATGACATACAAAGTTTATAACACTAAATTTACATTTACAAATGACATATAAAGTTTATAACACCTGAAAGTTGGTTTTTAGGTACTTGATGTAAAAACAACCATCAAATATGGCTTAAGAAGAAGATGACACTAGCATTCAGATTGAAAGTAATATTTATGTTCCAGCTCAGATAGATATTGTCAGTGTTCAATATTTATCTAAATTAGGGCCAAAAGATTTGCATGTTCAGGTGGGCTAATGGTTAGCAGCTCAGGATGAGCAATTAGTGAACCAAGTTCAAATTCTAGCCTCATTTTGTTACATTCATTTTCATACAAATATTCTTGAATCCATCTTTTCACCCCACAGCTTTTCAGACTGGATTCTGTAGCCATGGTTGATAACCAGTCTATGAGAAGAACAAATTCCTAGTGACTTTATGATCTTGACTGCAGACAATCTGATAGCATTAAAAAAATAACTGATTTATGGAGTGGCCTAAATCTTCATCAGATTTTAATCCTTTAAAACTCTTTGGAGCAGCAAACAATTTTTATTCAAGGATGAAATTTGGAGGTTCTATCCTTTGTAAACCCATCATTCCTCAAAGATTTCTGAATTTCTACAGACATTAAGTCCCTTGAAGTTATTAGAAAAAAAAAATCAGCAAATAATATTTTTTATCATTGTGATATTTGGCCAAACTTATGCAGTTTGCTTTCTAAAACATTGAATTTGAATAAATTATTGTTGTGTTTGGTCATTCTTATTCAGTTTTTGTTCTCCTGTCACTTCCAATTGATTCTTTTGAGATTGTTGCATATAAATTAGATTGTATATTCCAACATTATTATAATATGATTTTTAATTTTGTGAGATTCTATAAAAACATAGACCAAGATTTGATGACTTGAGGCCTATTCATTTTATAATTATATGATTTTATTGATCTGCATAGAATATTAAACTGTAAAGTTGGATTTCTTCTAGTGAAAATATATATTGTATTTCCTTTATTAATAACTAGCTTAAAAAAACACTTTTAAGCTAGCTTCTTCCTTGAATTCTGCAAGATGTTTTGCATCCTGACAAGGGAGTATCTTTGGCTTCAAATGAGGTCATTACAAAACAGTTATTGTAGCTTGAAGTGTTTTGATTCAGCTGAGTTCCCATCCAGAAGTGATAGCAGGAGGAACCGGTAGATCTCTGGAGGAACCAGTAGCTCTCTGGAGGAACGGAAGATCTCTGGAGGAACCAGTAGATCTCTGGATGAACTGGTAGATCTCTGGAGGAACCAGTAGATCTCTGGAGGAACTGGTAGATCTCTGGAGGAACTAGTAGCTCTCTGGAGGAACTGGTAGATCTCTGGAGGAACTGGCAGATCTTCCAGTTGTATTTTTCCTTTGTTACATCTGATTCCCATCTAGTTCATCCTTGAATCTGAGATTATTACAATGCTTATATTGAATAACCATAGATCCAACAGATATCTTTGAATGATTTGAATAGTCACTGTTACAGTTGTATCAAAAAGCCAACTCGAACAGGCTCAAAAAATGAAGCTTCACTCCTTTTAGCATAATTGTGGCTATCACTAACCTGTTTGGCATGTCTTTCATCAGCTGTTTCCAAAGATCTTGCTTTTCTATAGTTTACATACAGCATCTGTTTCTCTCCTTGCTCTCCTTAGGAGCTCTTGATCTTCTCTTCCTTGCTGTATCTGTTTCTCTCTTGACAAAGTTTCACTGTCATTTGTAGCTCTTGATCTTCTCTTCATTACAGCATCTACTTCTCTCCCTGCTTACAACTCCTCTAATGTTTCAGATGCTCTTTACCTTTTATGGTTTCCAACATCTGTTTGTCTCCTAGTTTCTTGCCTCCTCTAGTGTTTCTTCTGCTCTTCTCTCCCTTTAGAGCTCTGCTCTTTGGATTTTTTTCCATGGCATTTTGAAGAAATTATTTTGAATTTTTCAATTCACTCTATAGAAATTCAAAACCTCACTTTAATTCTGATTTTGTCTATAAGTCCAATTCCAGCCAAAAGTCCAATTCAGGCAAAAAGTTTGATTTGGGCTTAAACTCTGATTTCAGCTGAAGTTCCAATCAGACTGAAAATTGAGTTCTTCAAATCACAAACTCTGCAGAACTTCAAAACCTCTCGCTTTAGTTTGGATTTGTTGGCACTTTGAAAAAAAAAAATTGATATCCTCAATTCACAAAGTTTTAGAGATATTTTAAACTCGGTTTAAAACAAAAAAATTTAAATTTAAAAAGTTTTTGTGTTACTTTAAACTCTATAAATTAAAAACTTTTAAAGTCACTAATTTTTTTTCAGTTATTTTAAAATTTGAATTTTTAACTATTCCCTCCTCATCCTCATCCAAACACAAATCTCAATGCTGGATGTTCAAGCACCAGATAAAGGGCAGATTTTCAATCCTGGTATATCATCTGATATAATATGTCTATGTAGAGTAAGTATGGCTCGAGTTAGAGGGATTTTAGACACACGGACGAACAGGCAGAATTTGCCGTTTATTTATTTAGAAGCTTATAGCTGTTTGTTTTCAAGTATATGTCAGGTCAAACTATAACTATAAAGGTCAATCTATAAGGTAATTATGTCAGGTCAATCTACAAGTGCTTTCAGTACCACATAACCCAATATGATCTGTAGCACAGTTGTGTTCTCAACAATTAAACCAGTCCCCCCAAAAGGCTTTTCTGGGTAGAAAGGTGACCAGAAGCTCAGAAGAATTAAGAAAAAAATTTGTTAGAGTAGAAGAAACTTCTTATAGGGTCAATGGCTATCTAACACAATGGAGTATATTGGGTTCTATAGTTATATATGCAGCTAGTTTGGTGGTAATATAGCATCACTAAGTGGAGGGTTTCCTATACTGGCCAAAAGCCAAGGTGGAAAGTTTCCCCGCAAGGGAATCAACAGTTATGTTTCTTTGACCAAGGCTAGCCTAAGTCGGAGGAAATCAGCTGTGGTTTCCCCTGAAGAAGGATGATGTCTGGTAGGTCTACTTGCTCAAGACCTGTTACGCATGAATGAATGCCTTTTTGGCTTTCAACTAAGATATGTAAAAGAAGCTGTTCAGGTACTCAGCTATGCAGCAACCCTATGATCAAACTCGGTCATGGGACTGACAATAATATTTTCAGAAAATAGATTATTTTTGTTAATAGTTAATTGGGAGTTGAATCATGTAACAAATGGTAATAATTTATTGGATTATTTTCATTGCACACAAAGTTCAGTACCATTTGCTGATTCAATGTGTATTATATTAATTAACAATAAAGATATCTTTACTAAAACTTGTTCATTGCAAAGAAAGCTGTGTGCAAAATTACAATAATTGATCAAGTGGCTGAGATCATGACAATTGATATAATTTGGATAAAAGTAATCAATAATCAAAAAATGCAGACATTTAAGTGATGAATAAAATGTGTATAATTACTAACACAATTTGAAATGATTGAATTTGACAGGAAGAAAAATTATCATGGGAAGATAATGAGTTGGATTTATTTTTCAAACAAGATTAATTATAATCAGCATAGATATTGGGGAAGTGGGGCATTGGGTTAAATTCAGGCTTACTGAGATCTTATTTTTTATTTCTAAACTACACAGTATAATGACAGCCATAAGATAAACAGTATGAGTTGGTAAGAGGAAAAGCAACTGAAATGAAGATGAAAGAAATACTAGTAAAAAATGAATAACAATTGACAAAGCTTCATCTAATAATAATAATAAAATTCAAGATAATATTACTACTAATACTACTAGTGGAAATAAAGCAATTGAAATAAAGATGAAAGAAATAATAGTGAAAAATGAATAAGAATTGACAAGGCTTCATCTAATAATAATAATAAAATTCCAGATAATATTACTACTAATACTACTAGTGGAAATAAAGCAATTGAAATGAAGATGAAAGAAATACTAAGGAAAAATGAATCAGAATTTACAATGCTTCAAGATAATATAGGCTTGCATGTTGTGTCTGTATCTCTGTTGGAAGATGAATGGAGGCATAATATCATCATTGCTAGTAATCACTCCAAATGCCTTCATAATCAGCATTAGACTCATCCAACTCTTTCCGAATTCTCTACACTGAATTCAGATTAACCCCCAAACACTCTGAAATGTTCATATTAGAGCTTCCAACACAAATGCCATGCAGTACAAATGCCGTTTCCAAATTTCTGGCAGAGTGAATTGTGTCATGGTGTTCTTTTTCTCACAGACAGTGCCCAACTGACCCTTCTATAATGTGCAGTCTACAAAATCATAAACAAACAACATGCATATACAAAATTAAGAATATAAAACAGTGAAAATTTCCACATCGCCCCCTGCATCTTATTGTAAACTAACTGATCTTGCTTGGTTTTCTCTACATCTAAAATGAATACAATCATATGCACTGATTACATGAGCAATGATATACTTTTAGAGAAAATGGAAACAAAAAGGACCCTTATACATAACATCAGAAAGAGACAGTTGTAATTTCTAGGGTGTGTAATGAAAAGCTTGGAAAATTTGACACTCACAGGAGATATTGAAGACAAGAGGGACAGGGGAATGCCACACATAACATACCTAACAAGCTTATATAAATGGTTGGCATAACAGTGATTAGGAGATACAGGGTGTATCAAAAATACAAACTTTGTGGGTGGGTTGCCTACACCAAAAGAAGGACAAGTGTCATGGGGCCTGCGAAACCATTTGACACCATGTGAGAGTATTTGAAAGGGTACATTAGTCAATGATCTGAAAGGTGCATGCGTGTGTAGAAGCAAATAGAGGACATTTTGAACATTTGATATGAGTTGCTGTGTTGAAGTACAACAATAGCTTTTTGAACATATATATATATATATGGACATTTTACATTGTTTTGGCATCAGGAACCCACCCCCAAAGTTTGTAAAAGTATTTTTGGATTGTATCTTGGATTGTACATTTAACAGCATCTACTGTAAACTTTAAACTTAATAACTCAAAAATAAAGGATTAGCAGACTTGTGTTTATATGGACTTTTGTCCTTCTTTTGGAGTGAGGAATCTGACCTAGAGTTTGTAAAAGTATTTTTGATAAACCCTATATATATATATATATATATATATATATATATATATATATATATATATATATTATTATTATTTACTCACTACAAAGTATTTTTGATAAACCCATATATATATATATATATATATATATATATATATATATATATTATTTTTTCATATAGACAAAAACAATTTACTCACTACAAAGATGTAACTTTGTTTCAGTGCATTTAGTTACACCTTGACTGGTGAGAATCAATGAATTGTTCATAACCATTTTGGTTCTCACCAGTCAAGGTGCAACTCATTGCACGAAAAACACGTTGCATTTTTGTAGTGAGTAAATTGTTGTTGTCTATATGAAAAAATTATAATTAATAATTATTGCTCCACTGTCAGTATTGAGTCCACTTTTGAATTAATGCTGTGAACATTAGAATTTATATATTTTTTCGTTCTCATTATATTTGGATATATATATATATATATATATTTTCACAATTCTTACACTCGCTCCATATGTGGCCACCTTTGTAAATCACTAGCGGGTCTTAAATGCCACTTAAGATTATCACACAAAATTTCATAACTGAACCAATAAGATGTCAGATCCTCATATGTCAAAACGGATGGGAGAGTCCATTATTATATATATATATATATATATATATATATATATATAGCCATTTTCTCTATTGTTACATATATATATATATATATATATATATATATATATATATATTTCTCTATTGTTATATATATATATATATATATATATATATATATATATATATATATATATATATATATATATATATATATATATATATATATATATATATATATATATATATATATATATATATATATATATATAAATACAAGAGAAAAAAATGGCTTACCTCTGGGACAAAAACAGATATGTCTTGCATGCAAAATATTCCCAAAAGAAAATGGTAGTTTTACGAGTCTTATCTTTCAAAAAGATAGATCTTGGAGTCAAGATAGACTTTCATAAGAATCTCTTTTAACCTATGCCAATTTCCACGGTCAATCAATCTATAAAAAAGAGTGCTTAAAGGGGTGACAAAGAGAAGTGCAACTACTGGAGCAAACAGGTGACACTGACACTATTGGTTGAAGGTTGGAGGAAATAGATTAGGGAACTTTATTACAAGCCAGAAGAAATTTCCTAGAATATATATATATATATATATATATATATATATATATATATATATATATATATATAATATATATGTGTATATATAAAATATAAACATATATGTATGTATATGTAATATTTTATATATATTATTGGTTATATATTATATGCTTGGTACTTATTAGAAAGTGCTCAATATCAGAGATAGAGCTAACATATTTGGTTGGATTGATGTGAGTTTGGGACCCTGGGTTTCACGCTTTAGCGATCGTCAGACAAACTCACATCAATCCAACAAATATATATATATATATAAATATATAATAAATATTATAAATATATTATAAATATATATATATATATATATATATATATATATATATATATATATATATATATATATTATATATATATATAAATATATAAATATTATATATATAAATATATACATATATAAATATATATATGTATATATATATATATATATATATGTATATAAATATATTATAATATATATATCAGAAATATAAGAAATATAGTTTTAAGGTATGCTATGCTATTGACTTCAATATTCACTTTTAAATTTATATGTATACACACACACACACACACATATATATATATATATATATATATATATATATATATATATTTATTTATTTAAAAATATGATTCCATTGCTACATAAGCATTCTCATGTTTCAAAACAAGAGCCAAAAACTTTAATATAATTATTTGAATTAAATTGAATTGAAGTACCAAGCTCTGTTCCATCTTCAAGCAAAATTTTTTTTTGAATAACTAATTCCGGAAATTTACACATTTTATAAGCATATTAATTATTAAAAATCAAATTACTATGATAACGGCTAGAGCAATTATTTAAAAAAAAAAGGGGCGTAAGGGTTAATAATTTGTATCAATATCTAAGTTACATTCAAAGAGGTCAAGTCAGGGTAAGGTTGGGGTGTCTAAATTCAAAGCAGAAGATGACATCGTCTAGTCTGGTTAAGTGTCTATGGAGATTTATTTATTTTTTTTATTTTATTTTTTTCCTGAAAGGGTTTTGTGTATATAAAAAAAAAAAACTGTCATATATATATATATATATATATATATATGTATGAGAAAAGTATATAATATTTTATAGATTAAGAACAATTTTAATGTATGATAAGACTTTGGAAGAACTTGAAGGTGAACACAAGAAGTTATGTCATCCATACCACAAGAATTCCTGGTGAAATCAGTTCGCACAATTCCTGGGTAGCTCAAGAAGCTGGTAATGAAATCTGGTACCCATATCAAATTTAAAAGAACACCTCATACTAAAAACTTTCCTCTCATATGCATTTCTTGTAAAAATTATAGTTAATAAATAAATTATAAGTATTTTAAAATGGGCAGTTACTTTTCAATCACCCTATACATATATATATATATATATATATATATATATATATATATATATATATATATGGTGATGGGGAATTTTCCATCAAGGATATTTGCATCAAAATTGCCTCTGAACAAGTGTAGATGGCTTTGTTGCAAAATACAGTTCCACAATCTTTGTCCTCTCTTCAACCAAAAACTGCTTGTAGTAATCCATCTTGGTATCAGATAAAACATACAGGTATGCTATGCAAACTCACCTGAAAAAGAAACAGTTATTTCCTTAGAAAATATACATATTGTTCCTCTTTTTGTGCCCCACCCTATCTATCTATCTATCTATCTATCTATCTATCTATCTATCTATCTATATATATATATATATATGTATGTATATATATATCATAGGAAATGGATTAAATCTGGCAAATATTTAATATACTTTCTGTTTGGGGTGAAATGATTTTTTTTTTTTAAGCATTTCACCCCAAGCAAGGCGGGAAGCCACTAGGATGCAAGGGGTTACAGAAAATTTAGAGCAAGATCAGATAGGAGTGATAGAAGAAAGGATGAGGGGAAGAGTAGTGGATAGATCAAGGCAACTGGAGATGTCGATTGACATTACACTTGAATAGCTGGAGATTATAGCTCACAGGGAAACAGGAATAGGGAAAGGAGTTCCACAGGCGAGAGGTGCGAGTAGAAGAGATGGCTACATTTAGGAGTTTTGACATTAAAAAAAAGAATTAAAATAAATGCATTATGTGTTATTATTATTATTTTAAATTGATTTACTTTCTATTTTCAATAATGTCCATTCATTAGATTAGCATTTTGGAATTATGACCAGTTTTTGTAGTTTCTTTTCTTGATGTTATAGCATCATGCCACCCAGCAGTTGATTTCACATTCCTATTCTTATTAATACTGACTTGTTCTGCATATAACACAGAATTGCTGCAAGCTTTGTAACATTATTTGTGGATCTCATTGGACTCGTAACTGAGAAAGTTTTGTTGAATCAAACTGATTTCCCATGTGGAAAGTAGATTCCATGGCCTCTCTTACAATATACCAAGACAACCTTGCACAGTGGACTATTGTATAAGAAAAAACAAACTCTTCTCTGTTTCTTGGCACCAACATAGATATAAAGTATAGTGAATTTTACTAGTATGAATGTAACTTCTGAACATAAAAAAAGCCTTTCACACTGCTTTCTTTCACTGACATGATGTTATGACATTGGGCTTGTTCAGTCTAAAATGAAACTGGATATCAAAAGATATTCATATAACATAAATATTGGGAAATTTATTTCTATTTGACTTGATACTAAGAGTGAAAACTTTTTGGTTTAATTTGGAATCCAGTTTTCCCTTTGAACCCTTTCTAGACAGTCTAGCCAGATCTGGCTGGCCAAACCCATGCATTTGTTTATGACAATAAAAACAGACTTAATTAAAAGAAAGGAAAACAACTGTGAAAGTTGGCAATACAAAATTACAACTATTTACACTATTTATATTGTTTGGACTGTTGTCCTCATCTTTATTGTGATATTCACAATGTCTGGGCCTTCTTTAGGTGATATATGTTGAAATTTTGAACTGAACCCTTTATTTAGTCCACCGGGGTAGATTGTTCTAGTTCCGCATACCATGCCTTTTGTGGATATTTTAACTGGAGAGTTACTAAAGGGAAATAACTGAAACTGAAATATTCAGAAATGGCATGGCACTTGGAACTAGAACAATCTACCCTGGTGGACAATGTAAAGAGTTTGGTTTGAAATTCCAGTGTATATCACCTGAAGAAGGCCAGAGTGTATAGTAGCCAGAACATTGTGAATGTGACAATGAAGGTGAGGAAAACTGTCTGAACAATATAAATAGTTACAATACCTCATCTCAGAAATGTAGACAGGCAACATTAAAAGCCCCCCCAAAATTTAAAAAAGCAACAGAAAGTAATAGAATTAACCAATTATCATCAAAAGGAGAATACAATTTTTCTTCACACCAACTAAAAATATTTTACATTCCTCAAACAAGTTCTGACAAGTGGGGAGCAATAACCAGCTAGCTCATTCTGTTGTTCTCTTTTATTTTATTTAATTCTTTTTCTTCTAATTTCATATTGCCAATTTCTGTAGCTGTTTTCCATTTTTCTCCTTTTAATTATGCCTATTTTTATTGCTTTAATGAAATTTTGTTCTGTTAAAAAGACCTTTATTTGTTTATAACAATTTGCTATAAACAAATGAAGATAATAATCCCAACTGTTTATAGAGGGGTATATGCTATTGAATCAATCTGAGTAACATAGTAGTTTTCATGTTGTGGCAGCATACTTTAAAATTAGGGATTTATTTTGTGATTTTTTATCAAAAGATAATCAAATTTTATTGTAAAAATCAAGCAATAACTTCCCAGGAGGCCTTGTAAACTGTTCTTGTCTCTCATGATAAATTTGAAACCACTGTATATTGAGAATAAATGAAGTTAGTTTCAATGATAACTTGAGCTACAGCAACACTTGCAGTAGGCAAATTGCTTGGAGTTATAATATATTTTGTATTTTTTGGCAATTCTATTGCATTCAGTTTCCATGGAAAGCGTATATTCATGAGTCAAATGTCTCTATCATATTGATTCAGCAGAATCCTACCAGAATAAAGTATGGAGGTGTTAGCCAGGGTCAGTGTGTAATACCACCCAAATCCCCAGCAGTACTTTGTGATTCTCGCTATCTTATCAACATTTGCTTTTCTCTACCTACATTACAAATTAAACGAAACACAACTGGCTATTAGTATTAAAGGATGAAAAGTTTTCATGGATTTTGATGTCATTTCAGGGTCTTTTCTTTTTTAAAATCCATGAATTTATTTTGCTCATGCTAAGTCTCAAACAAACCCTATATAAAATTCTCTATTTTTATCCATAATGTTGTGTTAAAATTCTTCAACTTTTAACAAGAAAATCTCAAGTTGCTGTTAAAAATTCCCACAATACATTGTTGATTTATTTAAGATGGATTGATCTATTTCAACATATCTCTTTATTTTGTATTTAGATACATTGTATTTATTTTCAATTTTTCTAGTTGAATTGTTCATGTATATTGTATATAATACATTATTGTACATAATTATGTTGCAATAAAATTTGTATTTTATATGAATACTACATTGTGAAAATTGTGGTGGGAAACATCCAGATTTAGTTGGGGTATATCAAAGATTGCACTGACACTGGTATTAGCTTGCATAGATGACACTATGATGTAGACTGCTATAAAGATGGTTATGAGTTACAGAGGTTTAAACTTTTGTGGATAGCTCACAAATTAAATTTAAGTTATCTTAAAACTGGTAAAATTTAGAAATAAATTCAATCTGAAAAGAGTTTATTCAAACAATATAACTATCTCAATTAACCCTGTTCAGATGAATTTTCTAATAATTAAACTTGTTTGAGATGATACATAGAACAGCTACTCTCGGTCAGGTAAATTTTCATCTGATTCAACATTAAGTACTAAACACTTAATGTTTTATAAATTAACTAGCAGTAGAGCCTGGGGATGTAACAGTAAGAGATAGATCAAGTATCGACCATCATAAAGACTGAAAAATAAAATTGACAAAGATTAAAAACGGACATGCATGTCTTAAAAATGGTCAAATCAATCTCAAACAAAATATTGTTTTTAATGTTTTGAATAGGTTGCCTTGTAAATGGAATTTTTAAAGCATTCTGAATGTAAAAATAAAGAAAAAAGTGTGCAAGACAATGCAAAAAAAGTAGAAGTTGTCTTAATTACACACACATACACAGCCTTTTTTATAAGTATAACTTGATTTTGTTTTTTTCTCGTAATAGCGATGCCTCTTAATTTTTTCATGCAAAAACAATTGTGTTTTGCCAATTTTTTGCACTATCAGAACCACTGGTCCTGTGAAAATCAACAGACACACATACACACACACACACACACAACCTCAAACAAAAACATATATGTCAGATTTTGAAAATGTACAGAGTTTTTAGTTTATTTATTAGCATGAAACTTATAAGCAGGGCAAGGGTCTGATTAGTCCAAAAATTAAGCATATTTTAAGCAAGACTCAAATTTTTTTTATTATATAAACAATTTTCCTTTTGAAATTTGAATTTATTGGAATAATTTTTTTAAAGCATTCTGAATGGGTAAAAAGAATAAAATAGAAAATTAATAATGAAAAAAAGAGTAATCAGGAGACAAAATAATTGAAATACATTAAAATTTTTGCTTACCTGGGAGTTCCAAAAAAAAAAGAAAACTGAAGAATTTATGGTTAAATCTATCCAGGTTTGAAAAATTCCAGTCTAGAAATTATATTCAAAATGGCCATATATAAAGGAAAGTACACAGACACACACACACAACACGGTACAAAAAGTCACAGCCACACACCAAAAAGTTAAGACAGTTAAACCACATAAACATTAAAGCCTGGGGAACAAGGGTTAGAGGTGGAATAACCTATAACTTGATAAGACCGGAATGGTCTTGTCCACACTTTTATTCTTACATGGCGTCGCCCCGATATAGGGAAACTGCTAGGTAACGTTGGAATATGGACGAACAAACACAGCGATGCCTCTTAATCATCGTGTTTTTCAAATTGATTTCATGCAAAAACAATTGTGTTTTGCCAATTTTGAGAAACGGGCTGTGCCCCAGAAGTGAACAGGCTGTTGTTCGATATCAGAACCACTGCAAAGGTAATTTTACGTAGTCCTGTGAAGTTTTGTTGAAATTGGTTTTTCAGAAAAAGGATGTAGGAAATCCGATCAAATGGTGGCAATATATAAACGAACAGACACACAACACACACACACACAACCTGGGTTTTTATAATAAGTATGATGATGTATTGGTAAAACTCTCAGTGAATGAGTAGCCCAGCAGCAAAGATTTGCAATGCGTGGCTTAAAAAATATTTCTGTTACATAAAATGATAGCTTTTGGATATATATGTCAAAACCAAAGCCGTGGCCCGCACCTTTTGGAAAAAAGTAAGTACAGAGTTTTAGTTTATTTATTAGCATGAAACATATCCATAGGACAAGCTGGCCTCCATAAGCAGGGCAAGGGTCCAAAAATTCACAAGATTAGTCCAAAATTAATCACGGATAACCCTATTTTAAGCAAGACTCAAATTTTTATATATACAAAATACATTTTCTGCTCGTTTAAAATAAAATTTCACCTTTCTCAAAACGTCAAAATAAATTTTGCTTTTTGAATAAAGGAGCTTTTGAGTCTCTTTGAAATTTGGAAGGAAAACCCATTTATCCAGGGGGCCAAACCCTCAGCTACTGGTCATAAAAAAGAGTAATAATTTTTTGTACCAGTTTTAATTGGTCTCACCCCATACCCTAAAGGTAACAATCGCTACCCTAAAAACCATTAAGAATCAGGCAGGGGGTTACAGACGGAATGTGGAACCAAAAATTCCAATTAGGAGATAGAAAAATTTACTGTATAGGAAAACAAGATGTATTGACGATACGATACTATGGGACAACCTATTGAATCATCATTTTGGCATACTATAGAGTACATAAATAACTGCAGCAAAAATGGTGAATCAGGAAATTTCAAGGACAGTAAATAGTGATTGACAATACATTAAAATATAATTTTGCAATGGTAAAACCAGGTAACCTTAAAGTTTTCTCTCAGGTCGAGGTAATGGCTCTGCCCGGAGCCAAGAAGACAAAAAAATCGGAAGTTCTACTGGACAGCACACTGCTGAAAAGTCGAAAAAGAAGGATCATGAAAGGCCAAACTTCAGCAAAACAGGGATATTTTCTTTCCAGTTCCCACAAGTTAATCCTGGCCGAGAAGTGTGATGAAAAACCGTGGACCATAAGCCCCTGGTGAAGATCTGTTAAAGAACGGTCCTTGATGTACAAATTTTCGAATAAAGCATTCCCTACAAATGTACATCGAGATGCCCAGTGGCGTTAAGCCAGGAGGAGATCTCAATTCCAGTCTTTAACTACTGAGCAAAAATTCAAAATGGCTAGATACCATAATGCCGCCTCTCCCGAATGGCTTCCCTATGCTCAACTGATCTATGAAAGGAGTCTATAGAAAAGCCACTTATAGGTATGGAATCACTCCATTCGAGTTCTTATGTGACGGACTTCTTCGATTCAGGAAAACTATCTAGTATATATGCACATGGGTAGAAGTCCATGTCGTCCGGAAATGAGTCTGTGAACCGATTAAACCAATTGACTCAGTAACGGGTTCCTAGATAATTGGGGCATAAGGAAACGAACATCATATTACCCTCAAAGCAACGTGGGAGAGCAGAACCAGCAGTTAAAATGGTTGTGTGCACACGGACCATTAGTTAGCAGAGACCTACATATAGATCACCAAAAATATGTTCCACAAACGATAAAATCAGTCATTACGACAGTCTCCACCCAAACCCAAGTTGGTCCATACCGGCCCGATGGGCAAAGAAGGAAGGGTTATCTGATTAATGTACGCATGGATGGGGAGTAACTGAAAAACTAAAATTAGAAACTTACAGAAACCTGAGGTGCCCCCCAGGAAATGTTGGAAGGGATTGTGAACAGGGCCCTCTGGCAAACTTCTGGAGAATGGTCCAACTGAAAGAAAAACCAGCCGAAACAATTTTACACCAGAACCCGATGGAGGTAGATGACACAGCATCCCTGGAATGATGGAGGTTGAGGAAGACCAACCAGAACAAAAAATTTCCACAGAGAAATTTGGTCCTCAACATATTAAAATTTACATGAAATAAAATAGAAGTTAAACTTTTTTTACAACGAGAGAGGCAATTTTGCTTTCTGTTCAATAAAATTAAAATATTTTTACAAGGGAATTACTACAAAACTGTAAGCAGAACAAAAAATTTTAAAATTTGCATATTAAAATATGAAATAAAACTTAAACTTGAGAATTTTGCTAAGCATAAATAGGCCGAGGTAAAATTATTTGATGCTAATAAAAAAAAAGAAAAAACTTTAGATTTGACTAGTGTCAGAAGAAAGAAATACAGGTAAGTATTGTATCTTTCACCTTTCAACTAGTGTTGATAGTGTAATCAAGCCTGTCAGTTTACAGGGGTTGAAAGCTGCCTGAACTGGTTGGGATATTTTGGCTACCCTATTCCCACACATGAACATAATAAATCTTAACTTATAATAAATGCTATCTTAACAATGAAATATAAAATATTTTGCATTGTACTTTGTGATTTGAATGCAGATGATCAAAGTAAACATCTGAACATTTTTTTTTCTATCAGTGGTATCAAGAAAAGGAAACATGTTGAATCTTGTCTTAAAAATTCAACTTCAGTCACATCTAAATCTCAATCTTAACTCCAAAACTAATTTATTTTCCTAAAACTATTATTTGGTTTAAATATGAAATGTCAGAAAAAAGGGACATGTCATTTTGCATTTTTTAGCATTATAAACATATAATTTATATATGTAGTGTTTTATTGTTTTTTTTTTGAGTGCAAACAAGAGATTCCATTTTTTTAGTATATATAGAAATTATTCAATACATCTAAAAAATAATAGCCCTTATCATAAAAAACAAAAACAAATCATTAATAACATAAAATATGAACCTGACCATAATGTACTGGCTGTATTCAGGAACTAAAAATAAGTATATGTATCATAACTTATATACCATCTCCAATTGCACAAAGAAAATTCTTGAAAATGGTTAATATATTAGTTGAAGATTCAAGGAATGAATTGTCAGGTTACCTAATTTTTGAGACCACTACTATGGGATGCTCTCAGGACTATAAATACTCTTGGATAATTTTTTATCACTCTCTTCTCACCTTATCTGCTTATTTGTCAGCATGTAACCACCTGTGGAGAAATTTTGTGCAATAATCTTAAGTGACACTTAAGACCTGCTAGTAATTTACAAAGAAGGCCACATATGGAGCAAGAGTCTGGATTGTGGGATGAGATCACTGTTAGATTGGCTGACCTTTTAGATCTTACTCTCACTTCTTGAAGACGATTCAGACAAACTGATTGAAACTGCTGAGTTCCCTAAAACACGGTGATCTTCATTCTACCCGCTCCAAGGGTGTTATGAGGTATATTGACAGCTGACAAGTTGCTCTTCAGCTTGTCTTTGTATCTTAGCCATGAACATGCTATAGCCCTGATCTAACTGGCTCTACATTAGGATCTTGGGTATCCTGTCATCTGACATTCTCAAGACATGACCAGTCCACCATAACTGAAACTGTCTGAGAAAAGTCTCGATTCCTCCAATATTACACTTGTTAAACAGGTCTACATTAGATGTCGTATCTTGAAGGTTAACTCCACAGATTGCACGCAGACAGCTTTTATGGAAAACATCCAGCTGGCATATATGGTACCTGTATGGAGTCCATGACTCTGAACCATACAAAAGGATGGCAAGGACAACAGCCCTGTAAACCCGAATTTTTGTATACAGTTGAATACCCCACTCATTCCACAAGCAAGCGATGGAAGATTAAATATATAAATTTATTAAATTATATATATATATATATATATATATATATATATTAAATTAAATTATATATATATATATGATAATATTAGTGAAGAGTATGGATATTTCCAAAAGGTTATAAATCCAGGGAGAGCT